>ML839290.1:16678-50745 GCA_009831015.1 Picea engelmannii | reverse complement strand
GACTCTTGTTCCCTACACTTTAGATCATATATTCTCTTACATATGATACTTCATGATGATATTTACTTCATTTCATGTGTTATTATTTCATGTATGGGTTTCTTTCTTAAACATGGTGTGATGGTTTCTAACATTGTCATGAAAGCGATAAACATTGGGCATGAATTGATAAGTCCTCTTAACAATAAATACTTTATTATTTTGTCTTGTATACCATGGAGGGACATTATTGTTCTGAAAAAAGTGTGTCATGACCTAGGCCACATAGTACATTTGGTGTTTTGAGTTAGGTAGCATACCCCATATATTAACCATGTCTAAACACCTTCCATTTTTTCCCCTTCATTTCCATCATGTTCATAAAAAATACATTTCCCACTTAAGATTTGAATTATCACATGTCATCTAGTAAGGTATAATGAAGAAATTGAATAAAAATGCAAGCCTAAGTCAAATAAAGCCAAAATGGCTAGAGGAAAGATCCAAAGTGAAAAAGAAAGAAAGAAAAATAATTAGGCCAGAGCTATGCCACTTCATTAAAAAAGGCCCAACCCCTAAATTCATATGCTAAAAATGCATGATCTAAAGAAAAGGACTAAGAAAATCAATTAAAAAAAAGGGCGTAAATAAAGGTGTCAAAATTGTAACTCTAAGCAAAGCTCCCACTTAAAGGTTTTGTGATGTATAAAATGAAGATTCCTAGATTTTATTTTCCCGAGGAAAAAATCATTATATTTGATATTGAATATGCATGTTACAAAACAAGAATTGATTTGGGACTAAAATCCCAATCAAAACCTACTTTTTGGCTTCTCATATCACCTTCTACCAACTTTACATAATCAAGATATTGTCACCCTTAACTAAAACTTATGCAATCTTGAGTCTGAGTTGTAGAAAAAAATGGTCTCTTCTTCTTTATTTACATTTATCAAAAAGAAAAATATTATTTACTTAATTGTAATAATTCTTCCAAATGTAAATGTTCTAACAGGTATACTGAGAGTTTGTAATAGTTAGTTACCCCAATCCAAGGATCCAAACCCATCCAAACCTGACAACCATTTCCTATCTTCCATGCAAGCCACTTCTCTACCAGTGGATATGAATCTATGAAAGCTTTCCAAATGATGGAAACATTTTTTATGTCCTGATTTCTCTTTCAAAACCAATTTCCAATATTCATCTCTTACATATTTCGATTTCATGACCTTCCCCCACAAATCTTCATTATAGACTAACCTCCAAAGATTTTTTCATGCCAATGTTTTGCTAAAAATGTATATATTCTTCAACCCCCACCCCTTGAAATTTTTTGGATGTGCTAACTGTGACCTTTTGACCAATGGAATAACTTCTATAAAATGCTTACCTGTCCATGAAAAATTGAAGCATTTCTTATTTATTTTGGTCAGTACTCCTTTTGAGACTTTTTATGTGGACATCCAATAAACCATAATACTTTCAAGAATTGCTTTGATAAGGACCATCCTACCACCTCTGGAGAGCCATTTATATACCCATATTGATATACGAGCCTCAATTTTCCTATACAGTGATATCCAAACTTCAAAATGATACTTGTTTGGTTTTAAATTGAAACCCATGTACTTAAAACCGAATTCTAAATCTACACATGGGAATGGCATTATTTCTCTGAACCACCTTAAGTCCTCCTCCGAAATACAATTACACATTAAAATTACATTCTTTTTCCATTAATTATTCATCATGTACCTATCTCTAACCAAGTCACCTAGGAAATACTATAGATTTTAACCTTGTACAATATTTACTGCAAACAGATTTTCAGTAAAAGAATAGAAAAGATACAATGGCAAATACAAACATTACACTGAGATTTTTCCCCTGGAAACCCAAACCGGGAAAACCAACATATTATGTGTTCATTCATAGTATTACATTGTTTACAATACAATATACATATAGGAGCCAGCGGCATCCAAAACCCTAACTCAATCACATGGATTAGTCAACAACCCTAATTCCTTAACCGTAAATAGAAAACCATTGCAAAGAAACCATGTGCCGAAAAACCACCTAAATATGTGACATGTTTCCCGAGGCATAAAAAAAAATTCTTGGGGGCGCTGCCCCCCAACCCCTGTGCGGGGGGATTTCGCCCCCCTACACCCCCCTCAAACCCCCATGTGCTCTCGACGCAACACAGACTCTTTTACTCATGCAAAGAGTATAACACATACCCAACATTCTCCCACTTGTTGTTTTCTTTGCATACAAGGGTTACATAGTCAACAATCTAGGGCAGCAATTCCCATGGATCCTCTACACCAAGAGAACTTCTCAGTGCTCACAGATTTTGTTAATGAATCTGCAACATTCTTCAAAGTGTCCACCTTCATCAACAATACTTTTTATTCTTCAATCATGTCCCTCACAAAGTGATATTGAATATCAATATGCTTTGTCTTTGAATGATAAGTCGGGTTCTTCGCCAGAAAAATTGCACTCTAACTGTCACAATCTATCTTTACAGCTTGTTGTACCAACTCAGTACCTGAACACAATCTTTGTAACCATATTGTTTCCTTACTTGCATGAGTGGCTACCACGTATTCAGCTTTTGTAGTTGAAAGTGCTACTACAACCTGTCTTTTGCTCATCCAACTTATTGCTCCTCCAAATAGGTTAAACACATACCCACTTGTAGATCTCCTACAATCCAGATCTCCAACCCAACCTACATCCACAAAGCCATGTATATCCACCACTCTTTCCAATCCCGGTCTTCCTTCGTAGCACAATCCATAGCTAGTAGTTCCACGCAAATACCTAAAAACCCCTTTTTACTGTTGTCCAATGCTCCTTGTTTGGTTTTTACATATAACTGCTCAAAACTCCCACTGCATGTGCAATGTCCGGTCTAGTACAGACCATTGCATACATCAAATTGTCAACTGCACTCTCATATGGAACATGTGACATGTCCTCATCTTCTTCATTTGTCTTGGGACACTAATCCGCATATAACTTTACCCCAACAGGAATAGGAACTTTGATCGGTTTACATTCCTGCATATTAAACCTCTGCAATATTGTCTCGACATATTTTCTCTAATTTAATAAGAGTTCCCTATTTTTCCGATCTCTTTTAATTTCCATGCCCAAAATCAAATTTGAATAATCGAGATCCTTCATATCAAATTTAGAGGACAATT
Source organism: Picea engelmannii (assembly GCA_009831015.1). Taxonomy (NCBI): domain Eukaryota; kingdom Viridiplantae; phylum Streptophyta; class Pinopsida; order Pinales; family Pinaceae; genus Picea; species Picea engelmannii. Next base: position 47,545 of record ML839290.1, on the reverse strand, counting down.
GAGTTTTCACATCCTGGATAATCTCCTTGTTGTTTCCTATCAGCAACATGGCATCCACATACAAAACCAAATAAATCAAATGATCACCAAATAATTTAAAATACACACAGTGATCCTCTTTGCTTCTTGTGAAGCCAAGTTCCAGCATATAAGTATCAAATTTTTGATACCACATCCTTGGTGATTGTTTTAAACCATACATGGACTTTTTCAGCTTGCATACCAGCTCCTTATTTCCCTTCACACCATAACCTTTTGGTTGCTTCAAATAGATTTCTTCTTCCATATCCCGATGTAGGAATGTTGTCTTCGCATCCATTTGTTCTACTTCAAAATCAAATGCAGCAACAACAAATAACAGAAATCTTATAGAGGTTAACTTGGCATCACGGGAAAATATCTCACCAAAATCAATTCCCTCAACCTGGGAATAACCCTTTGCTACTAACCGACCTTTGCATTTCTCCACTTTTCCTTATGCACTAAGCTTATTTTTAAATACCCATTTGCTATCAATAGTATTTCTTCCAGTCGGCAACTCCACTAGATCCCAAGCCTCATTCTTATCCAAAGCTTCCATTTCTTCTTCCATGGCCCTTTTCCAGAAATTTCCATCCTCTGAATCCACTGCCTCCGTGACAGTTCTAGGATTATCATCAGTAATAGACAAAGAAAAATTTGAATGGAAATCAGATGGAGTATACCTTTCTGGTAGCCTTCTTTCTTGAACCGATCTCCTCAATACTAGAGTATGAGGATCTTCTCCTTCTGATTCATGTTCTTCTATAGAGTCTGATTCATCATCCTTTAAATCAAACTCTATTTTCTCTGGTTCTTCCTTACTTGGTAGGACTTCATGTTTAACAACATCCTTCATTTCTCTAAATACCACATCTCTATTATACACTACCTTCTTAGTTTCTTGGTTCCAAAGCTTATAACCTTTGAGACCATCTTTATATCCAATAAAGATACACTTTTCAACCTTCTTATCTAGCTTACTCTTATTTTCCTTTGGAACATGAACATATGCATCAGAACCAAATACCTTGAGATGTGTGAGAGAAGGTTTCTTACCAGTCCATACCTCTTGTAGAGTCTTGTTGACCAGGTAACATGCAGTACCCACTGCCTTTGCCCATAATTCTTGCCCTAACTCAGCACCACTGAGCATGCACTTTGATTTTTCCATCAACATCTTGTTCGTCCTTTCTGCAACTCCATTCTATTGAGATGTATATAGAGTATTCTTCTGCCTTGCTATACCGCACTTCTCACGGAATTATTCAAATTCATTCCCGTAGAACTCTTTGCCATTATCTGTCCTCGACACCTTAATTCTTTTCTCTGTTCGATTCTCAACAAGAGCCTTAAACTCTTTAAACCTGTCAAAGACTTCAGATTTCTTCCTGAGGAAATATATCCAAGTATTCCTCTAGAATTCATCTATAAATAAGACATAGTACATAGATTTTCCCAATGATGGGACCAACACAGGTCCAAAAAAATCACTGTGAACTAGCTGTAAAATTCCTTCTGCCCTCGTTGCACAAGAGGGGAATCTTACCTGATTATGCTTCCCATATACACAATGTTCACAGAAATCAAATTTTAGAGAGCAGTTAGACATACCTTCAACCATACCTTTACCGTGTAGTAGTCGAAGATCCTTCTCTCCGATATACCCTGGTCATTGATGCCATGGCATAACCTTTTCTCTAGAGACTGTAGGAGTTCTTTCTTCTTCAACTCCAATATCATGAAAAATTGAACTATTACACCCATCACTAATAGTGCTTCCATGTAGCTTATACAGAGTTCCAAACCGAACTCCCTTCTCCTCAAACCATCCTGCAGGTTTCCTTTTCAAATATTGTTTTTACCCCTGCATCGTCCATTTTCCTTACAGAAATCAAATTTCTAGCCAAACTTGGGATGTGCATAACACCATACAGTTTTCTAATCCTTCCATCTATGAGCCTCAACTTGAATTTTCCTCGTCCTATGATTCTGGTTGTCGAATCATCACCTAAGAAAGCATTACCTCCATCATACATTTCATATTCACAAAACCACTCTCTATGGGGAGTCATATCAAAGGATGCACCAAATTCAACCAACCATGCCTCATGATATGCATGTGTGCTTGAAGAAGCCAAGTACACATCCCCTCCTTCTTCCTTGGAGGTCTTTTTTTTTGTACAAGGAGATTCTTCATATCGCTTATTTTTCTCAACTTTGGATCTACACTGCTTCTTGTACTGCCCTTCTTTTCCACATCTCCAACATACCTTTACAAAATTTCTGGGATATTTAGATCTACCCTTAGACTTATATATCCCACTTGAGAACTGAGATCTATTTCTTTCCTAGGAACGTCCTCTTGCAAATAATGTGTATGTGCTCTGTCCTTCCATATTCTTTCATCTCATCTCCTCCGAAAACAAGGATGAGACCACTTCATCAAACTTCAAGGCAGATGTATTACTACCTATGGCCACAACTATACTATCCCACAAGTCTGGTAAAGAACACGATAAACTGATACATTTATCTTCATCTGAAATTTTAATCTCAATAGATATTAACTGACTTACCACAGTATTGAAGGAATTCAAATGCTCTTCCACTGAGTCTCCATCTCTCATACTCGGGTTATACAGCTTCTTTCTCATGAATAGTTTATTCATTAGGAACTTAGACTGATAAAACTTCCCCAAATTATCCCATAAATCCTTGGTTGTAGCTTCCTCTGACACATTCAGTAATACAGAATCTGAGAGACACAGTCGGATTGTGCTCTTCGCCTTCAGATCCAACTTTTTCCAGTCATCTGTTGAAGTTCCTGTATGTGTAGTACCTAGATCTACCACGATCTACTGATCTCTGTCGACCAACAGATCTTCCATCTTGAGCTTCCAGAGCTCAAAAATTTTCCCATTAAACTTCTTAATCTCCATTTTCGAATTGCTCGCCATTTATTTTCACATGAAAAATCAATACCACAGATCTCCCACTATAACAAGGCTTATCACGGTCCTGAGCCAAACCCTTAACCACAAAGGCGTCCCCCTAAAGCCAACAAAGCTCTAATACCAAATGTAGATTTTAACCTTGTAAAATATTTACTGCAAACAGATTTTCAGTAAAAGAACGGAAAAGATACAATGGCAAATACGAACATTACACAGAGATTTTTCCCCTGGAAACCCAAACCGGGAAAACCAACATATTCTATATCCATTCATAGTATTACTACTCGTGCAAAGAATATAACACATACCCAACAAATACTCTATGTTATAAACATTGACACACTTGATACAGGGAAGGTTGTCCTACCATGTTGGACTTAGGAAAATGTATAAATTTGATTATGTGAATTTCCACATGTATTCATAATGTTCGAGGATTTTTCTGAATGTAAATTTGTGTATAAAGTTCGAAACATCCAACGTTTCAAGTGGAAACTCCATCGATCATCAGGGACATAAAAATCTCACATGGTAGAAAAGAGTATTGAGTTTCATATTTATTAAATAGGAGAGCAAGTGATCGTTAAGGCAAGAGAAAATTTTAACTAAATAAGGGGAAATAGTTGTTGATATTGGGAGATGAGGAAAAATAATTAATGGTGATGAGAAAATATATTGAAATAGGTGTCAAATTAGTGGAGAAATAATAATAAGATTGTGGGGATACAAAATAGAAATAGTCATTAAGTTAATTAAATGCAAAGAGGGGATAACGGTTAGAATGATAATTTAAATAAGAGAAGAAATTAGAAGGATTTAAGAAATTAAATTAAATAATATAAAGGATTTCATAAATTAAAGTGAGAAAATAATATCTCTCAAAATCATAAAAAAATAAAAATAAAATCAAAGGAAGTAGGAGAATTTATTTTAGAGAGATGCAGAGCCACAATGTCGAACCGAGAGAGGAACTAAATAGGAGAAGAGGAGAGGAGGAAGGATGGAGATGAGAAGGACCAAGATCTAAAAGGAGAATGCCTAATGGTCAAGGTGATGAATGGTGGGATTCGAGGATTGGCTCAGCTTGTAGCTGTCAGGTATGTGTTATATTCTTTGAGGGGGGGGGCGTTAGGCCCCCCCTTCAGGGGTTGCAGGGGGGCGATATCCCCGCTAAGTGGGGGTTCGGGGACAACGCCCCCGAGAAAAAAAAAAATCCTGGGGAAATGTGTCACATTTTTTGCCTCATTTTCCGTGTTGCCTTGATTTTTGTGTCCATTATTGAGTGGTTTTTCGGCACATGGTTTTTTTCGATGCTTTTCTATTTTCGGTTAAGGAATTAGGGTTGTTTACCAATCCAAGTCATTGGGTTAGGGTTTTGGATGTCGTTGGATCCTATATGTATATTGTATTGTAAACAATGTATGATATGAATGAATATAGAATATGTTGGTTTTCCCGGTTTGGGTTTCCAGGGGAAAAATATCTGTGTAATGTTTGTATTATCCATTATATATTTTATGTTCTTTTACTGAAAATCTGTTTGCAGTAAAGAATTGTACAAGGTTAAAATCTACATTTGGTATCAGAGCTTTGTTGGCTTCAGTGGGACGCCTTTGTGGTCAGGGGTTTGGCTCCTGACTGCGATAAGCCTTGTTACAATGGTAGATCTGCAGTATTGATTGTTCGGGTGAAGAGAAATGGCGAGCAGTTAGAAAATGGAGATCAAGAACTTTAATGGGAAAAGTTTTGATCTATGGAATCTCAAAATGGAAGATTTGTTGGTGGACAAAGATCAGTGGATCGCGGTGGATCTAGGTATTGCACCTACAGGAACTTCAGCAGATGACTAGAAAAAGTTGGATCGGAAGGCGAAGAGCACAATCCGACTATGTCTCTCAGATTTAGTATTACTGAATGTGTCAGAGGAAGCTACAACCAAGTATTTATGGGATAAGTTGGGGAAGTTGTATTAATCTAAGTCCCTAGTAAATAATCTATTCCTAAGAAATAAGTTGTATAACTTGAGGAAGAGAGATGGAGACTTGGTGGCATAGCATTTGAACGCCTTAAATATTGTGGTAAGTCAATTAATATCTATTGGTATTAAAATTTCATATGAAGATAAGTGTATCAGTTTACTGTGCTCTTTACCAGACTCGTGGGATAGTCTGGTTGTGGCCATAGGTAGTAATAAAATTGGCTTGAAGTTTGATGAAGTGGTCTCATCCTTGTTGTCTGAGGAGATGAGATGGAAGAACATGGAAGGACGACACATAGATGCATTATTTGCAAGAGGACGCTCCCAGGAAAGAAACAAATATAAGTCCTCAAGTGGGAGATCTAAGTCTAAGGGTAGATCTAAATATCCCGAAAAGTTTGTAAAGTTATGTTGGAGATGTGGAAAAAAAGGGCACTACAAGAAGCAGTGTAGATCCAAAGTTGAGAAAAAGAAGGGATCTGAAGAAGCTCCTTCTACAAAAGAAAATACCTCCAAGGAAGAAGGAGGGGATGTGTACTTGGATTCTTCAAGCACACATGCAGATCATGAGGCATGGTTGGTTGACTTAGGTGCATCCTTTCATATGACTCCCCACAGGGAGTGGTTCAATGAATATGAAAGGTATGATGAGGTAATGTTTTTCTCGGTGATGACTTGTGATCTAGATTTAGGAGCGGAACGAATTGATTAACATAATGAATACGATAAACACAGAGATAGGAAGAATAACACAAATATCTAGTGAACAATATCTTCAATTAAATAATGAAATATGTTGAAACTGTAAAACTGCAGAACTAAAACTTGCTCAAATGGTGGTAGCTATCTTTGAAGAGAGATGTGGTTGCTACATGCATCCGTCTGAGCATAATGGATTACAATGAGGCTCCATAGGCCCTTTTCATATTACTCGTGAATGCCAAAACCCTAGACATCCAAAAACCTAATCCTAGAAGGTGAAACACCAAAAGTTATGTGGGCCCTATGGGTAAGTTGGTGTAATTTGGTACATCAAATTTCTAGGGTCCTAACGTTTTCATACGACCTTTGTTTTAGGCACGTGATAGCCCGTTGGAAAGGTCTTTCAGAGAACTACACATTTCGCCACCAAAATTTGACTCCATCTACAGTCTTTCTGTGGAGAGAAAAAAAACAATGTTTAGGTACCCAAAAACCCTGAAAGTACAACAAGATGCGCTGACATGAACACATACAAACTAATCTAGTTGGATTAGGCGAGAGGCCACCAGTATCCACCTAGAAAATGTGTGATGCTTCAGACAGCCCCAGAAGTGTAGAACTCAAAATTATAAAGCAGTACAAAAAGACACGCTGAACAAAAACAGACACAAGGAGACAGTTTGAATAAGTGGGTGGCAACAAATATCCACCTGGATCAATCCTCCCCCATTAGAAAGCAATGGTCTCCATTGCGTTGAGTTCCCCCATCAGGTGAGAAAACTTATGCTTGATTTGGCCCCGGGTGAGCCACTTGCCTTGTTGTAGAAGTTTCCCTGCCTTCACAACCCGATAAAGTTGGATTCATTGTTGGCGAGTTCCCTTGCCCTGTGTGTCCACGATCTGATCAGTGGATGCTTGTTCCATGTAGTCAGGATTGAGCTCTGTTGGTGTCAGTTGTTCAGCAATCTCATAGGTGTCCAATAATGGTGGAAAATATGGCCTAAGGAGGTCGACATTGAATATTGGATGCAGACCAAGGAAGGGTGGAGTGTTGAGCTCAAAAGCATTGCTACCCACAGCCTTGGTAAAAGTGTAAGGCCCATAAAGGAGTGGACAAAGATTCCGATGGGGCCCAGTGAGACGCTCCTTCTCCAAATGTAACCATACTTTGTCGCCAACCTGGAACTGGTGTGGTATCATGTTTTGATCGTGGCATTGCTTGTACTTCACATTGGATTTCTGCAAAATCACCTGGACTTGTTGGCAGATGTGATGAATCTGGTGGCTTTGTCGATCACAGAATGATCAGGGGAAGAGTATATATGTGCGATGGCAAGAGGAAGTGCAACATCAATGGGTCCCAAGGGTTGGAATCCCAGACCCACTTAAAATGGGCTATGGTCGGTGGAACTATGGACAACCCTGTTGTAGCTGTGTTAAACATATGGGAGACTCTCGTCCCATGTATGGGGATGCTTAGAATTGTACATGCCAAGGATTTGCACAGTCAGCTGATTAACAACCTCAGTTTGGCCATCAGTTTGGGGGTGGAAAGCAGTGGATTTTGTGATCTTGGTGTCCAACAGAGACCAGAGAATCGAGCAAAAGGTGTTGAGGAACCTGCTGTCTCGGTCAGAGATGATGGTTTGCGGTATCCCAAAGTGGACCCAAACTCGTTCAAAGAAGAGCTTGGCAGTCTTGACCATTGTGACATTCTTCTTACAAACTGTGAGGATGGCCATCTTTGAAAATCGATCGACAACCACAAACACGCAGTCATTTTCGTGCTTGGTGGATGAAAAACCAGACATGTAATCCAATAAGATGGATTCCCACGACTTCTTGGGAATAGGAAGAGGGGTGTATAAGCCTTGCTTCTTGATGGCTAGATTGGAAATGGCGCAGACAGTGCCAGATCGGACATACTTGATGACGTCCTGTCGAACTTTTGGCCAATAAAAATGTTTATGAAGAATGGCCACAGTTTTCTCTATGCCAAAATGTCTTGCCACCCGACTATAGTGGGCTTCCCAAATCATCTTTGCATGCTCACTTGTAGAAACATAGAGATGGCCCATGTGGCATAAGAGTCTGTCATGAATGTGAAAATCGGTGACAGTGGCGCATGTATCCAAGAGCTGATATGTGAAGTATGGATCTTGTTGATAAAGTTGGAGCCACTTCGTTGCTTCATGTCCACAGGATTGGAGCACAGTGGTGAGTGTAGCCACAGGAGGTCATCTGAGACAGTCAACGATACGATTGGAGATACTTGTATTATACTTGATGTTGAAATGGAACTGTTGCATGTAGGTGGACCACTTCTGATGGTGATCGTTCTGCAATTTCCCCTATGTCTGTATGAACTGCAGAGGCTTGTTATCAGTGTGTATGATTGTCTCTTTCCCCAGAATGTAATGTTTTCATTGACAACAGGCTTGTACAATGGAATACATTTCCTTATTATAGGTGGGTTATTTCCGGACAACATCAGAGAGTGTCTCACTATGGTATGACATAGGATGCATGTGTTGAGTGAGAACTCCACCCACAACATAGTCAGATGCATCAGTTTCAATCTCGAATGGTTCTTGCAAGTCGGGAAAGGAGAGTATGGGAGATTAGAACAAGCGATGTTTCAAATCATCAAATGCCCATTGTTGCTCCTTTACCCACACGAACTTGGCCCTACCACCGCCCTTGGTCACCTGGCTGAGGCCCCATGCAATATGGGAGAATCCCAACACGAAACAGCGGTAGAAATTGGCTAGCCCCAAGAAGCTCCGAAGCTCAGTCAGTGTGGTCGGGGCCAACCATTCACGAATGACTTGGATCTTAGCTGGATCAACATCTAACCCATGCTCATCAACAATGTAGCCCAAGTATTGGACCCTGTTCATGCCAAAAGAACATTTCTCCAAGTTGGCATAAAGATTGTGCTACCACAAAGTGCTCAAAACCTGTTGAATATGCCGCATGTTCTCTTCCCACGTTCTGTTGAAGATGAGGATGTCATCCAAATATACTACCACAAAGAAGTTGGTGAAAGGTCTCAATACATCATCCATCAACCTCATGGAGGTGGTTGTTGCATTTGTTAAGCAAAAGGGCATGACTAGCCATTCATAGAGACCTTCTTTAGACTTGAAGGATGTCTTCCAGACATCAGTTGGTTCGATGGGAACCTGGTGGTAGCCAGACTTCAGGTCAACCTTGTTGAAGAAATTTTCCCCCTTGAGTTGGTCAAGAAGGTCATCAATCCTTGGAATGGGGTAGCGGTTCCTGACTGTGATTTTGTTTAAGGCTCTATAATCAATGCAAAGTCGCCAAGTCCCGTCCTTCTTCTTCACCGATATAATCGGGCTTCCGCAAGGGGAGGAGTTGGGTCTGATGTGCCTCTTCTGAAGAAGCTCTTGGATCTGACACCTAATTTCGTCATTCTCCATCAGTGAGCATTGATAGACTGGCCCATTAGGTAGAGGTGTGTCGGGGGTCATATCAATTGGATGCTTGACTTAGAAATTATTCGATACCCTTGTAGGTGAGGTGAAGATGTCTCTGTATTCTTCCACGAGCTTGTCCACTTGTTTTTGTTGCAAAGAGAGGTGTTGTGTAGAGGCCACGGATGTGGTGGCGACCTTCTACTTACTGTGAGCATGGATCACAAAGAAGACGAACTTCCCGGTCTGTGAAATAACCTTACTACATTTCTTAGCAAAGATTAAAGAAATAGAAGTAGGCAGTGTCACCTCTGGGATCCTGTACAATTGTCTACCCAAGGTAATAATAACATTGTGAGGTCTAGAATCATACACAGCATGACACTTCCACAAATATGGTTCTCCTAAAAGAACGTCACAAACTTCAAGGGGAGAAATATCACATGGTACCTCATCTTTGAAAGGCTTGATGTTGTAGAGTAGAGGACATTGTTGGCTGACACGGAGATCTCTTCCTTGACGGATCCAGTCGATGATGTAGGGTTGTGGGTGCGGTGTCGTCGACAGGTCTAGTCACTTGACGACCTCTGTTGAAATCAGGTTCTTCTGACTACCGTTATCAACAATGAAATGAATCAGAGCCCTGTTGACCCACATATGTGAGTGAAAGAGGCGTTCCCCTTCCTCTGGTTCTTTTGGTTCGCTTGGACAGACTTTTGTGGTAGCCACCGTGGCACTCGGTTCAACATCGATAATTTGCTTCTCTCCTTTAGGATTTGTCTTAGAATCAGAATTGGCCTCTGACTCGGAAGCCTTCAGCTCATCCATGAGGGACTTCTTGGAGTGGCATTCGACGATGTTGTGCCAAGGAATTTTATGGTACTCACACCATTTTCTCATGTCCTTCTTTGTCTTCTCATTGCCCTTCTTGTGTTGCGGCTTGGACAGATTGTCCTGAGGGTGGCCACCATGAATTAGTCCCTTACTGTGTGGGTTGGGATTGCCTTTGCCCTGATTCGGCTATGAGGGGTTTGTAGATCCAAACCCTCATCGTTTCTTCTTAAATTCCTGCACGATCTTGAGGCGATGTCCAGGAAATCTATTTTTTTTTATGTATCTATGCAAATGGCCAGGGTATTTGAGCACCAGATGACGCTCAGAATATTTGATACCCAATTTGGTGCGTAGGGTATGGAAAATATTGGTGAAGTCTGGTATTGTCTAGTCCCTTTCTTAACGTAGGGTGGTCCATCTGGTGTACTGGTCCTCGTAGCTTCCAACAGGGTAGTATTGTTCTTTAATTGCATCCTGGAAAGAATCCCATGTAGGGGCCACTACAAAAATTGGAGATTCCTCCATGACCCTTTGCTCAGAGTAAGTATCCCACCAGTATTTAACATGGGGAATGACCTTGAGGAGTGCAAAAGTGATATTTTCCCTATCGAAAAAATTGTGGACCGAAAAATATCCCTCGAGGAGATTTAACCATTTATCTACAACATCTGCATCTATCAGTCCTTCAAATAACGGAATATCAAAACTTACATGTATCTTGAAGGGATTTGCATGGTTGCTTGATGAAGATGCTTCTTCCGTGGGCAACCATTGAAGGATATGCAAAAAGTTGTCCATCATTTCGTTCCTTTGTCGCACGAGGGCTTCCTTGAACAACATTTTAATAGGATATTCTACTCCATCATATTTCTTTTCATCTCCCATGGGTTGTTGTCAGGATCGGAGTGACCAATCTGGTAATGGCTTGATTGGTTCAAGTCCTAACTTCTTATACCCAGACCTTGTCAAGGACATGCAAGAAGAAAAATAAATGAAGAACAGGCCGCTCTGATACCACTGATCCAGATTTAGGAGCGGAACGAACTGACTAATAGACTAAATACAATAAACACAGAGATAGGCAGAATAACACAAATATCCAGTGAACAATATCTTCTATTAAATAATTAAATAGGTTGAAACTGTAAAACTTTAGAACTGAAACTTGCTCAAATGGTGGTAGTTATCTCTGAGAAGAGATGTGGTTGTTATGTGCATCTGTTTCAGCAGAATGGATTACAATGAGTCTCCATAGGCCCTTTTCATATTAATCATGAATGTCAAAACCCTAGACATCCAAAAACCTAACCGTAGAAGGTGAAACACCAAAAGTCATGTAATTTGGTACCTCAACTTCCTAGTGTCATAACTTTTGTATACAACCTTTGTTTTAGGCGCGTGATAGCCCGTTGGAAAGGTCTTTCATAGAAATACACATTCTTCCATCAAACTCTAACTTTGTCTACAGTTTGACTGTGGTGAGCTAAAAAAACAAAGTTTAGGGCCCCAAAACAACCCTGAAAGTACAACAAGATGTGCTGACATGAAAACATACAAAATAAGCCAGTTGGATTAGGCGAGAGGCCACACGTATCCACTTGGAGAATGTGTGAGGTTTCAAACAGGCTCAGAAGTGTAGAACTCACAATTATAAAGTAATACAGAAAGACGTGTTGAACAAAAACAGACATGAGGAGCCAGTTGGAATAGGTGGGTGGCCACCAATATCCACCTGGATCAACTTGACAGACAGAATCATAGGACAAGGAAAATTTAAGTTGAGGCTCATAGATGGAAGAATTATAACATTACCTGGTGTTCTACACATCCTAGGATTGGCGAGAAATTTGATTTTTGTAAGAAAAATGGGCGATGTAGGGGTAAAAACAATATTTGAAAAGGAAACATGCAAGATGGTTCGAGGAGTAATGGTGTTGTTGAAGAGAGTTCGGTTTGGAACTATGTATAAGATGCAAGGACGCACTATTAGTGATGGGTTTAATAGTTCCATTGTTCTTGATATTGAAGTTGAAGATGAAAATACTTCTACAGTCTCTAGAGAAATGGTTATGTTGTGGCATCAAAGACTGGGGCATATCGAAGAGAAGGGTCGTCGACTACTACACGGTAAAGGTATGGCTAAAGGTATGTCTAACTGCTCTCTAGATTTTGATTTATGTGAACATTGATTATATGGGAAGCAGAATCCGGTAAGATTCCCCTCTGGTGTGAATAGGGTAGAAGGAATTTTACAGCTAGTTTACAGTGATGAGTTTGGACCTATGTCGATTCCATCATTGGGAAAATTGGTGTACTATGTCTCACTTATAGATGACTTCTCGAGGAATACTTAAAATATACTGAGGAATAAATCTAAAGTCTTTGATAGGTTCAAAGAGTTTAAGGCTCTTGTTGAGAATCAAACAGAGAAAAAAATTAAGGTGTTGAGGACAGATAGTGGTGGAGAGTTCTACGGGAATGAATTTGAACAATTCTATAAGAAGTGTGGTAGAGCAAGGTAGAAGACTACTCCATACACACCTCAACATAATGGAGTTGCAGAAAATATGAATAGGACATTCATGGAAAAGGCAAGGTGCATGCTCAGTGGTGCCAGGTTAGGGAAAGATTTATGGGCAGAGGCAGTGGGTACTGAATGTTACCTTCTCAACAGATCACCCTTATCAGCACTGGATGACAAGACTCCACAAGAGGTATAGACCGGTAAGAAACCTTCCCTCCCACATCTCAAGGTATTTGGTTGTGAGGCCTATGTTCATGATCCAAACGAAAACATGAGTAATCTAGATAAGAAGGTTGAAAAGTGTATCTTTATTGGGTATAAAGATGGTCTTAAAGATTATAAGTTTTGGAACCCAGAAACTAAGAAGGTTGTGTATAGTCGAGATGTGGTATTTAGATAAATAAAGGATGTTGTCAAATAGGATGTCCTACCAAGTAAGGAAGAACCAAATAAAATAGATTTTGATTTAAAGGATGTTGAATCAAACTCTATAGAAGAACAGGAATCAAAAGAAGAAGATTCTAACACTCCAGTATTGAGGAGATCGGTTCATGAAAGAAGGCAACCAGAAAGGTATAATCCATCAGAATTTCATTCAAATTTTGCTTTGTCTATTACTTATGATGACCCTAGAAATTTTAGGGAGGCACTGGATTCAGAGGATGGAAAACTCTGGAAAAATCGAATGGATGAAGAAATGGAAGCCTTGGATAAGAATGAGGCTTGGGATCTAGTGGAGTCTCTGAATGGAAGAAATCCCATTGGCAGCAAATAGGTATTTAAAAAGAAGTTGAATGCAGAAGGAAAAGTGGGGAAATAGAAAGCTCAATTAGTAGCAAAGGGTTATTCCCAAGTTGAGGGAATTGATTTTGGTGAGATTTTTTATCCTGTTTCCAAGTTAACTTCTATTAGATTTATGTTATTTGTTTTTGTTGCGTTTGATTTTGAAGTAGAACAGATGGATGTGAAGACAACAATCCTACATGGGTTTCTGGAAGAAGAAATCTATATGAAGTAGCCATAAGGTTTTGATGTGAAGGGAAAGAAGGAGCTGGTATGCAAGATGAAAAAGTCCTTGTATGGTTTAAAACAATCACCAAGGATGTGGTATAAAAAATTTGATACTTGTATACTGGGACTTGGCTTGACAAGAAGCAAAGAGGATGATTGTGTGTATTTTAAATTAATTGGTGATCATTTGACTTATTTGTTCTTGTATGTGGATGACATGTTGTTGATAGGAAACAACAAGGAGATTATCCAGGATGTGAAAACTCAGTTGTCCTCTAAATTTGACATGAAGGATCTTGGTGTTGCGAATTCATTTTGGGCATGGAAATTAAAAGAGAATGGAAAAAGAGGAAACTTTGGTTAAATCAAAGAAAATATGTCGAGCCAATATTCCAGAGGTTTATTATGCAGGAATGTAAACCGGTCAAGGCCCCTATTATTGTTAGTGTAAAGTTATTTTTGAATCAGTGTCCCAAGACACAGGAAGAGGAGGAGGACATGTCTCGTGTTCCATATGCGAGTGCAGTTGGTAGTTTGATGTATGCAATGGTATATACTAGAACAGAAATTGCACATGCAGTGGGAGTTTTGAGAATGTTGCATATTAATTAACAAAAATTTGTGAGCACTGACAAGTTCCCTTGGTGTAGAGGATCTATGGGCATTGTTGCCTTGGATTGTTGACTATGTAACCATGTAACCCCCTGTATGAAAAGAAAACAACAAGTGGGAGAATGTTGGGTATGTTTTATATTCTTTGCATGACTAGCTCTAATGTCGTATTTATGTGCTATATTATTTTGCCTCGAGAAACTTGTCACATTTTTTGCCTCATTTTTCACGTTACCTCGATTTTCATGTCCATTGTTGGGCGATTTTTCGGCACATGGTTTTTTGCAACGGTTTTCTATTTCTAGTTAAGGAATTATAGTTGTTGACTAATCCAGGTCATTGGGTTAGGGTTTTGGATATCGTTGGCTCATATATGTCTATTGTATTGTAAACAATGTATGATATGAATGAATATAGAATATACTGGTTATCCAGGTTTGGGTTTCCAGGGGAAAAATCTCTGTGTAATGTTTGTATTTTCCATTGTATCTTTTTTGTTCTTTTATTGAAAATCTATTTGCGGTAAATAATTGTGCAAGGTTAAAATCTACATTTGGTATCAGTGCGTTGTTGGCTTCAGAGGGACGCCTTTGTGGTCAAGGGTTTGGCTCGGGACTCTGATAAGCCTTGTTAAAGTGGGAGATCTATGGTATTGATTCTTCGGGTAAAGAGAAATGGTGAGCAGTTTGAAAATGGAGATCGAAAAGTTTAAGGGCGTTGTGGAATCTCAAGATGGAAGATTTGTTGGTGGACATAGATCAGTGGATCGTAGTGGATCTAGGTACTTCACCTACGGGAACAAACATATGACTGGAAAAAATTGGATAAAAAGGCGAAGAGCACAATCCGACTGTGTCTCTCAGATTCAGTATTAATGAATGTGTCAGAGGAAGCTACAACCAGGGATTTATGGGATAAGTTGGGGAAGTTGTATTAGTCAAAGTCCTTAGTAAATAAACAATTCCTAAGAAAGAAGTTGTATAACCTAAGGATGAGATATGGAGACTCGATGGCAGAGAATTTGAACGCCTTCAATACTATGGTAAGTAAGTTAGTATCGGTTGAGATTGAAATTTCATATGAAGATAAGTGTATCAGTTTATTGTGCTCTTTTCCAGAGTCATGGGATAGTTTGGTTGTGGCCATAGGTAGTAATACAACTGCCTTGAAGTTTGATAAAGTGGTCTCGTCCTTGTTGTCAGAGGAGATGAGACAGAAGAACATGGAAGGACAAAGCACAGATGCATTATTTGCAAGAGGATGCTCCTAGGAAAGAAATAGATCTAAGTCCTCAAGTGGGAGATCTAAGTCTAAGGGCAGATCTAATCTCATGAAAATTTTTAAAGGTATGTTGGAGATGTGGAAAAGAATAACACTACAAGAAGCAGTGTAGATCCAAAGTTGAGAAAAAAAAGGGATACGAAGAAGCTCCTTCTACAGAAGAAAGTACCTCCAAGGAAGAAGGAGGGGATGTGTACTTGTCTTCTTCAAGCACACATGTAGTTCATGAGTCCTGGTTGGTTGACTCAGGTGAATCCTTTCTTATGAATTCCCACAGGGAGTGGTTCTGTGAATATGAAAGGTATGATTGAGGTAATGTTTTCCTCGGTGATGTCTAGACAACCAGAATCATAGGATGAGGAAAAGTTAAGTTGAGGCTCATATATGGAAGGATTAGAACACTACCTGGTGTTCTTCACATCCCAAGATTGGCGAGAAATTTGATTTCTGTAAGAAAAATGGACGATGTTGCGGTAAAAACAATATTTGAAAAGGAAACCTGCGGGATGGTTCAAGGAGAAATGGTGTTGTTGAAGGGAGTTTGGTTTGGAACTCTGTATAATATGCAAGGAAGCACTATTAGTGATGTGTGTAATAGTTCCATTGTTCCAGATACTAGTGTTGAAGAAGAAAAAACTCCTATAGTATCTGAAGAAAAGGTTATGATGTGGCATCAAAGACTGGGGAATTTTGTAGAGAAGGGTCTTCGACTACTACACCGTAAAGGTATGGTTGAAGGTATGTCTAACTTCTCTCTGGATTTTGATTTCCGTGAACATTGTGTATATGGGAAGCCGAATCAGGTAAGATTCCCCTCTTGTCTAACGAGGGAAGAATGAATTTTACAGCTAGCTCACAGTGATGTGTTTGGATCTGTGTCAGTTCCATCATTGGGAAACTTTGTGTACTATGTCTCATTTATAGAAGTCTTTGATAGGTTTAAAGAGTCTAAGCATCTTGTTTAGAATCAAACGGAGAAAAGAATTAAGGTGTTGAGGATAGATAATGGTGGAGAGTTCTGTGGGAATGAATTTGAATAATTCTATAAGAAGTTTGGTATAACAAGGCAGAAGACTACTCCATACACACCTCAGCAGAATGGAGTTGCAGAAAGGATGAACAAGACGTTAATGGAAAAAGCAAGGTGCATGCTCAGTGGTGTCAGGTTAGGGCAAGAATTATGGGCAGAGGTAGTGGGTACTGCATGTTACCTGGTCAACAGATCACCCTCGTCAGCACTAGATGGCAAGACTCTACAAGAGATATGGATTGATAAGAAACCTTACCTCACACATCTCAAGGTATTTGGTTGTGAGGCCTATGTTCATGTTCCAAAGGAAAACAAGAGTAACCTAGATAAGAAGGCTGAAAAGTGTATCTTTATTAGGTATAAAGATGG
This sequence comes from Picea engelmannii, assembly GCA_009831015.1. Taxonomy (NCBI): domain Eukaryota; kingdom Viridiplantae; phylum Streptophyta; class Pinopsida; order Pinales; family Pinaceae; genus Picea; species Picea engelmannii. The sequence goes on along the minus strand of ML839290.1, from coordinate 30,789 downwards.
TCTTAAAGGTTATAAGTATTGGAACCTAGAAACTAACAAGGTTGTGTATAGCCAAGATGTGGTATTTAGAGAAATAAAGGATGTTTTCAAACACGATGTCCTACCAAGCAAGGAAGAACCAAATAAAAGAGAGTTTGATTTAAAGCATGATGAATCAGACTCTACAAAATAACATGAATCAGAAGAAGAAGATTTGCATACTCTAGTATTGAGGAGATCAGTTTGGGATAGAAGGAAACCGGAAAGGTATACTCCATCTAATTTATGTTCAAATTTTTCTTTGTCTATTACAGATGATGATCCTAGAACTGTTACGGAGGTAGTGGATTCATAGGATGGAAACCTCTGGAAAAAGGCCATGGATGAAGAAATGGCAGCCTTGGATGAGAATGAGGCTTGGGATCTAGTGGAGTTGCCACTGAAAGAAAGCACATTGGCAACAAATGGGTATTTAAAAAGAAGTTGAATGCAGAAGGCAAAGGGGAGAAATACAAAGCTCAGTTAGTAGCAAAGGGTTATTCCCAGGTTGAGGGAATTGATTTTGGTGAGAGTTTTTCTCATATTTCCAAGTTAACTTCTATTAGATTTTTGTTAGATATTGTTGTTGCGTTTGATTTTGAAGTAGAACAGATGGATGTGAAGACAACATTCCTACATGGGGATCTAGAAGAAGAAATATATATGAAGAAACCACAAGGTTTTGTTGTGAAGGGAAATAAGGAGTTGGTATGCAAGCTGAAAAATTCCATGTATGGTTTAAAATAATCACCAAGGATGTGGTATCAAAAATTTGATACTTGTATGCTAGGACTTGGATTCAAAAGAAGCAAAGACGATCACTTTGTGTATTTTAAATTAAGTGGTGATCATTTGATTTATTTGGTCTTGTATCTGGATGACATGTTGTTGATATGAAACAACAAGGAGATTATCCAGGATGTGAAAACTCATTTGTCCTCTAAATTTGACATGAAGGATATTGGTGTTGTAAATTTCATTTTGGGCATGGATATTAAAAGAGTTCAGGAAAAGAGGAAACTCTGGTTAAATCAGAGAAAATATGTCAAGACAATGTTGCAGAGGTTTAATATGCAGGAATGTAAACCGATCAAGGTCCCTATTCCTGTTGGTGTAAAGATATCTATGGATCAGTGTCCCAAGACATGGGAGAAGGAGGAGGACATGTCACATGTTCCATATGTGAGGGAAATTGGAAGCTTGATGTATGTAATGGTCTTCAGTAGACCTGACATTGCACATGCATTTGGAGTTTTGAGTAGGTATATGTCAAAACCAGGGAAGGAGCATTGGACAACAGTAAAAAGGCTTTTTAGGTATTTGCATGGCACTGCTAGCTATGGATTGTGCAACCAAGAAAAATGAGGATTGGACAGAGTGTTGGAAATACATGGCTTTGTGGATGCAGACTGGACTGGATTCTGGATCGTAGGAGATCTACAAGCGGGTATGTGTTTAACCTGTTTGGAAGGGCAATCAGTTGGATGAGAAAAAGACAGCCTATAGTGGCACTTTCAACTACAAAAGTTGAATACATGGTAGCCACTCATGCAAGCAAGGAACCAATATGGTTACAAAGATTTTGTTTAGGTATTAGGTTGGTACAAGAAGTTGTAAGTATAGATTGTGACAGTCAGAGTGCAATTTTTATGGCAAAGAACCGGGCTTATCATTCACAGACAAAGCATATTGATATTCAATATCACTTTATGAGAGACATGGTTGAAGAAAAGAAAGTGTTGTTTATGAAGGTGGACACTCTGAAGAATGTTGCAGATTCATTAACAAAATCTGTGAGCACTGAGAAGTTCTCTTTGTGTAGAAGAGTTATAGGCATTGCTTCCATAGATTGTTGACTATGTAACCTTGTAACCCCTTGTATGCAAAGAAAAAAACAAGTGGGAGAATGTTGGGTATGTGTTATATTCTTTGCATGAAATGGAGAGCAGTTCAAAAATAGAAATCGAGAAGTTTAATGGGCTAAGTTTTGAGTTGTGGAAGCTCAAGATGGAAGATTTGTTGGTGGAAAAAGATCATCAGATCGCGGTGGATCCATGTACTGCACCCAAAGGAACTTCAGCAGATGACTGGAAAAAGTTGGATCAAAAGGCGACGAGCAAAATCCGACTGTGTCTATCAGATTTAGTATTACTAAATGTGTCATAAGAAGCTACAACCAAGGATTTATGGGATAATTTAGGGAAGTTGTATCAGTACAAGTCCCTAGTAAATAAACTATTACTGAGAAAGAAGTTCTATAACATGAGGATGAGAGATGGAGACTCAGTGGTAGAGCATTTGAATGCCTTCAATACTGTGGTAAGTCAGTTAGTATATGTTGAGATTAAAATTTCAGATGAAGATAAGTGTAACAGTTTATCGTGTTTTTACCAAACTCATGGGATATTTTGGTAGTGGCCATAGGTAGTAATACAACTCCATTGAAGTTTGATGAAGTGCTCTCATCCTTGTTGTTGAAGAAGATGAGACGGAAGAACATGGAAGCACATAGCACAGATGCATTATTTGCAAGAGGACACTCCCATGACAGAAATAGATCTAAGTCATCATGTGGGATATCTAAGTCTAAGGGTAGATCTAAATCTCCCGGATATTTTGTAAAGGTATGTTGGAGATGTGGAAAAGAAGGGCACTACAAGAAGCAGTGTAGATCCAAATTTAAGAAAAAGAAGGGATCTAAAGAAGCTCCTTCTACGAAAGAAAAGACCTCCTGGGAAGAAGGAGGGGATGTTTACTTGGCTTCTTCAAGCACACATGTAGATCATGAGGCATGGTTGGTTGAATCAGGTGCATCCTTTCATATGAGTCCCCAGAGGGAGTGGTTATGTTAATATGAAAGGTATGATGGAGATCATGTTTTCCTTGGTGATGACTCGACAACAAGAATCATAGGACAATGAAAATTTAAGTTGAGGCTCATAGATGGAAGGATTAGTACACTACCTGGTGTTCTGCACATCTCAGGATTGGCTTGAAATTTTATTTCTATAAGAAAAATGGACGATACAGGGATAAAAACAATATTTGAACAGGAAACCTGCAGGATGGTTCGAGGAGCAATGGTATTGCTGAAGGGAGTTTGGTTTGGAACTTTGTATAAGATTCAAGGAAACATTATTAGTGATGGGTGTTGCGAAGAACCCAGCTTAACATTCAAAGACAAAGCATATTGATATTCAATATCACTTTGTGAGAGACATGGTTGAAGAAAAGAAAATGTTGTTGATGAAGGTGGACACTTTGAAGAATGTTTCATATTCATTAACAAAATTTGTGAGCACTTAGAAGTTCTCTTGGTGTAGAGGATCTATGGGCATTGTTGCTCTGGATTGTTGACTATGAAACCATGTAACCCCCTGTATGAAAAGAAAGCAACAAGTGGGAGAATGTTGGGTATGTTTTACATTCTTTGCATGACTAGCTCTAATGCCGTATTTATGTGTTATATTATTTTGCCTCGAGAAACTTGTCACATTTTTTGCCTCATTTTTCACGTTGCCTCGATTTTCATGTCCATTGTTGGGCGGTTTTTCGGCACATGGTTTTTGGCAACAGTTTTCTATTTCTGGTTAAGGAATTAGGGTTGTTGACTAATCCAGGTCATTGGGTTAGGGTTTTGGATGTCGTTGGATCCTATATGTATATTGTATTGTAAACAATGTATGATATGAATGAATATAGAATATACTGGTTATCCAAGTTTGGGTTTCTAGGGGAAAAATCTCAGTGTAATGTTTGTATTTTCCATTGTATTTTTTTTGTTCTTTTACTTAAAATCTATTTGCAGTAAATAATTATGTAAGGTTAAAATCTACATTTGGTATCAGTGAGTTGTTGGCTTCAGAGGGATGCCTTTGTGGTCAAGGGTTTGGCTCGAGACTCTGATAAGCCTTGTTAAAGTGGGAGATCTTGGTATTGATTCTTTGGGTAAAAAAAAATGGCGAGCAGTTTGAAAATGGAGATCGAGAAGTTTAAGGGAAAAGTTTTGAGTTGTGGAATCTCAAGATGGAAGATTTGTTGGTGGACAGAGATCAGTGGATCGTAGTGGATCCAGGTACTGCACCTACGGGAACTTCAGCATATGACTGGAAAAAATTGGATAAAACTGCGAAGAGCACAATCTGACTGTGTCTCTCAGATTCAATATTAATGAATGTGTCAGAGGAAGCTACAACCAAGGATTTGTGGGATAAGTTGGGGAATTTGTATTAGTCTAAGTCCCTAGTAAATAAACTATTCCTGAGAAAGAAGTTGTATAACCTAAGGATGAGAGATGGAGACTCGATGCAGAGAATTTGAATGCCTTCAATACTATGGTAAGTAAGTTAGTATCTGTTGAGATTAAAATTTCATATGAAGATAAGTATAACAGTTTATTGTGTTCTTTACTAGACTCGTGGGATATTTTGGTTGTGGCCATAGGTAGTAATACAAATCCATTGAAGTTTGATGAAGTATTATCATCCTTGTTGTTGAAGGAGATGAGACGGAAGAACATGGCAGCACATAGCACAGATGCATTATCTACAAGAGGACACTCCCAGGAAAGAAATAGATGTAAGTCATCATGTGGGATATCTAAGTCTAAGGGTAGATATAAATCTCTCGGAAAGTTTGTAAAGGTATGTTGGAGATGTGGAAAAGAAGGGCACTACAAGAAGCAGTGTAGATCCAAATTTCAGAAAAAGAAGGGATCTGAAGAAGCTCCTTCTACGAAAGAAAAGACCTTCAGGGAAGGAGGAGGGGATGTTTACTTGGCTTCTTCAAGAACACATGTAGATCATGAGGCATGGTTGGCTGAATCAAGTGCATCCTTTCATATGAGTCCCCAGAGGGAATGGTTCTGTTAATATGAAAGGTATGATGGAGATCATGTTTTCCTTGGTGATGACTCGACAACCAGAATCATAGGACAAGGAAAAGTTAAGTTGAGGCTCATAGATGGAAGGATTAGTACACTACCTAGTGTTCTGCACATCTCAGGATTGGCTTGAAATTCTATTTTTGTAAGAAAAATGGACGATACAGGGGTAAAAACAATATTTGAATAGGAAACCTCCAGGATGGTTTGAGGAGTAATGGTGTTGCTGAAGGGAGTTTGGTTTGGAACTTTGTATAAGATTCAAGGAAGCATTATTAGTGGTGGGTGTAATAGTTCCATTATTCCTGATATTGGAGTTAAAGAAGAAAAAACTCCTATAGTCTCTGGAGAAAAGGTTATGTTGTGGCATCAAATACTGGGGCATATTGGAGAGAAGGGTCTTTGACTACTACACAATAAAGGTATGGTTAAAGGTATTTCTAACTGCTCTCTGGATTTCTAACTGAGGAGATCAGTTCGGGAAAGAAGGCAACTAGAATGGTATACTCCATCTGATTTCCGTTCAAATTTTTCTTTGTCTATTATTGATGATGATCCTGGAACTGTTAGGAGGCAATGGATTTAAAGGATTAAAAACTCTGGAAAAAGGCCATGGATGAAGAAATGGCAGCGTTGGATAAGAATGAGGCTTGGGATCTAGTGAGTTACCGACTAGAAGAAATACCATTGGAAACAAACGTGTATTTAAAAAGAAACTGAATGCAAAAAGCAAAGTGGAGAAATACAAAGTTCGGTTAGTAGCAAAGGGTTATTCCTAGGTTGAGGGAATTGATTTTGGTGAGATTTTTTCTCCTATTGCCAAGTTAAATTCTATTATATTTTTGTTATCTATTGGTGCTACTATTGATTTTGAAGTAAGACAAATGGATGTGGAGACAACATTTTTACATGGGGATCTGGAAGAAGAAATCTATATGAAGCAGCCACAAGGTTTTGTTGTGAAGGGAAAGAAGGAGTTGGTATGCAAGCTAAGAAAGTCCATGTATGGTTTAAAAAAATCACCAAGGATGTGGTATCAAAAATTTGATACTTATATGTTGGGACTTGGCTTCACAAGAAGCAAAGAGGATCATTGTGTGTATTTTAAATTAATTGGTGATCATTTGATTTATTTGGTCTTGTATGTCATTGACCTGTTGCTAATAGGAAACAACAAGGAGATTATCCAAGATGTGGAAACTCAGTTGTCCTCTAAATTTGACATGAAGGATCTTGGTGCTGAAAATTTCATTTTGGGCATGGAAATTAAAAGAGATCGGGAAAAGAGGATCAAAGAAAATATGTCGAGACAATATTGCATATGTTTAATATGCAGGAATGTAAGCCAATCAAGGTCCCTATTCATGTTGGTGTAAATTTATTTGCAGATCAATGTCCCAAGACACGGGAAGAGGAGGAGGACATGTCTCATGTTTCATATGAGAGTGAAGTTGGAAGTTTGATGTATGCAATGGTCTGTAGTAGACCGGACATTGCACATGCATTGGGGTTTTTTAGCAGGTATATGTCAAAACTAGGGAAGGAGCATTGGACAATAGTAAAAAGGATTTCCATGTATTTGCGTGGCACTGCTAGCTATGGATTGTGCTACCAAGGAAGACCAGGATTGGACCGAGTGTTGTACTTATATGGATTTGTGGATGTAGACTGGGCTAGAGATCTGGATCGTAGGAGATCTACAAGTGGGTATGTGTTTAACCTGTTTTGAGGGGAAATCAGTTTGATGAGCAAAAGACAGTCTGTAGTGGCACTTTCAACTATAGAAGTTGAATACATGGCAGCCACTCATGCAAGCAAGGAACTAGTATGGTTACAAAGATTTTGTTTGGGTATTGGGTTGGTACAACAAGCTGTAAGGGTATATTGTGACAGTCACAGTGCAATTTTTATGGTGAAGAACCCAACTTAACATTCAAAGACAAAGCATATTGATATTTAATATCACTTTGTGAGAGACATGGTTGAAGAAAAGAGAATGTTGTTGATGAAGGTGGACACTTTGAAGAATGTTGCAGATTCATTAACAAAATTTGTGAGCACTTAGAAGTTATCTTGGTGTAGAGGATCTATGGGCATTGTTGCTCTGGATTGTTGACTATGTAACCCTGTAGCCCCCTGCATGCAAAGAAAACAACAATTGGGAGAATGTTGGTATGTGGTATATTCTTTGCATGACTAGCTCTAGTGTTGTATTAATGTGTTATATTGTTTTCCACGGGAAATGTGTCACATTTGTTGCCTCGTTTTTTTGTGTTTCCTCGATTCTCATGTCCATTGTTGGGCGGTTTTTCGGCACATGGTTTTTGTCGATGGTTTTCTATTTCCAGTTAAGGAATTAGGGTTATTGACTAATCCGGGTCATTGGGTTAGGGTTTTGGATGCCAGTGGCTCCTATATGTATATTGTATTGTAAAAAATGTATGATATGAATGAATATAGAATATGTTGGTTTTCTCGATTTGGGTTTCCAGGGGAAAAATCTCTGTGTAATGTTTGTATTTTTCATTGTATCTTTTCTATTCTTTTATTGAAAATATGTTTGTAGTAAATAATTGTACAAGGTTAAAATCTACAGCTGGTATCAGAGATTTTTTGGCTTCAAGGGGATGCCTTTGTGGTCAAGGGTTTGGCTCAGGACTGTGATAAGCCTTGTTACAATGGGAGATCTATGGTATTTATTCTTTGGGTGAAGAGAAATGGTGAGCAGTTCAAAAATGGAGACCGAGAAGTTTAATGGGAAAATTTTTGAGTTGTGGAAGCTCAAGATGGAAGATTTGTTGGTTGACAGAGTTCAGCGGATCGCGGTGGATCCAGGTACTGCACCTATAGGAACTTCAACAGATGACTGGAAAAAGTTGGATCAGAAGGAGAAGAGCACAATCCGACTATGGCTCTCATATTCAGTATTATTGAATGTGTTAGAGGAAGCTACAACCAAGTATTTATGGGATAAGTTAGGGAAGTTGTATCAGTCTAAGTCCCTAGTAAATAAACTATTCCTGAGAAAGAGGTTGTATAACCTAAGGATGAGAGATGGAGACTCGGTGGCAGAGCATTTGAATGCCTTCAATATTGTGGTAAGTCAGTTAGTATCTGTTGAGATTAAAATTTCAGATGAAGATAAGTGTATCAATTTATTGTGCTCTTTACCAGACTCCTGGCATAGTCTGGTTGTGGCCATAGGTAGTAATACAATTTCCTAGAAGTTTGATGAAGTGGTCTCATCCTTGTTATCAAAGGAGATGAGACAAAAGAACATGAAAGGACAAAGCATAGATGCATTATTTGAGGGAGGATGATCCGAGGAAAGAAATAGATCTAAGTCCTCAAGTGGGAGATCTAAGTCTAAGGGTAGATCTGAATCTCCTAGAAAGTTTGTAAAGGTATGTTGGAGATGTGGAAAAGAAGGGCACTATAAGAAGCAATGTAGATCCAAAGTTGAGAAAAAGAAGGGATTTGAAGAAGGTCCTTCTATAGAAGAAAAAACCTCCAAGGAAGAAGGAGGGGATGTGTAATTGGCTTCTTGAAGCACACATGGCTTCTTCACCCTAGGCCTCATGATGGACCTAATATCATCCTAGAGAAAAATACCTGGAAGCACTAAAAAATCATTGTTTTGTGGATGGTCACACCTTGCCCTCTTGCAAAGCATGACCATTCACTAGTTTCCCTCTAACAACATGCAACCGACCACTATTTTCCCTTGTGCAACAAGTGACCACCTTTTGAATGTTATAGAATTGAGGAATTTTGAGGATATCAAATTTGGATAGGTTGGCCATGATGCATCATGAGATTTGGTACTCGTTTCTATCTTGTTTTTCATCAAGTTCCAGGATTTTAGCCTATCTCTAGAAACTCCTCCCTCAATCTCTAAAAGAAGACAATATCAAGAGGTAAAAACAATCTCAAGACAATTCAATACAAGCTTATGCTACCAAAATAACCAGGGATAGATTTATATAGTGTTCAGAGCTCAAATATCATTGTTGAAGAAGGCTAAGGAATGAATTCTCAAGGAGATTGGAGTTAGAGGAATTCTTCAACAAGTCTTAGGTTATCACTTGATGTACATTTCCCTTGATTAATATAAATCTATGGTTTTCCCCTCCAATTTAGTGTGATCTATGTGTGTTGCATATATTACATTGGTATATCTATCTTATTTTGAGCAAGTTAGATTAGATTTGATACATAATTTTCCTCTTTATGTTTAAAATCTTTTGATAAGGGTTTGGTTTTTATATTGTGTGTATATGACATGTTACATGAGCTAAGAGTCATATCTTGGAGCTACATCACCATAGGAAGCTATAGGACAACCATCAAGAAAAATGCATGTTTTTCCCTCTCCCTTTTAGCATAACTAGAGTGTATGTACTTAAGATCTAGAGAAAAATTCATAGTGATCTATCTCTCGTCTATCATTGATCTCTATTAGATCAATGAGAGAACTCTCTTGTCTATTAGAGAGTTTCCTCTATAACAACAATACCAAAAGAATGGAACCATTTATCTTCCTAGTGGCCTAGTATTTAACATAGCTTGATAGCCATCTAGGATTAGGGTTGGGGTTTTTACATGCCTTAACCCTCAATTATTGTTAAGGTTTTGGACCCTTCATAATATTATTGAAATTTCATAGGTGACTATCCCAACATGTGTGAGTAATTGGGGCTAACGTGACATCCACTCAATACCATGGTGGTTAGCAAGGTAGGTCAACCTATCGTAGGCATAACTTCCGCATAAGAACTCTGATTGAGGTGATTTTTGTACCATTAGAAAGCTTACGGTGTGTATAACAACATCAAGGGGGTGGAGCTAAACTAATAAAGTTTTAACACCAAAAAGTGTCATTTGATGCCGCAAATTGACTATAGAAGTTTATGGACCCCAAATCTCCAAACTAGGGCATGCCCCTAAACTGAGACCCACAAACCAATTCCTCCAATTTTTCCACCCTTAAAGTACCAAGATAGATGGAAAATTGTATAATTATCCATTCTAAATCATACCTCCCCTTTTAGGGAGGCTTTGGGTCCCAAAAAACTTTTACTAAACGAGGTGTGAATATTTTTCCTCTACCTTCTCCCTGGAGTACCATTTGGCCTTGCCTGGAAGTTGTCCTTTCAACACATCTTCCAGAGTTCATATTGTCCATGTATAATAGTTTTGGACTTCTTCTACAAAAACATATATTTTTCCAATTATATTTGAGCATATTTTGTTAAGTCCTGGTAGGTAGGACCTACTCATCAGTTTCCTGATCCAACATGGAAGGCTCATAAAGTTTAATATTTTCCACATTCACTATTGAGTAAATGCACATATATGGGGGTAGATTGAGTCTGCAGGCATTATCACCCACCTTCTCAAATACTTCAAAAGGACCATACCTCAAAGCCTTGATATTATTACCAAGACCGTGTATCCTTTCTTTGTTCAAATATAGCCAAACTCAATCTCCCACCTTAAATGTTTTCTTAATTTTGTGTTGATCATGTCGAGCCTTGTACTTTTCCTGTGACTTCTTCAATGTCTCATGTACTTGCAAATGGATCTTCCTAATCTTTTTAGCAATTTTTTCTTCTTTCAATGCATCTCATGTGGTGTCTTCCATCACTCGTCATTGTTGTCCATATAAAAATTTCAAGGGCAATGGAAGAAAATATCCAAAGCAAGTTTAAAAGGGGACTTACCAGTAGAAGTGTGGGCCACTGTGTTATAAGAGTGTTGAATACAAATCAAATTTTTATCCCATGTATTTGGATGCTTATGATTGTAACCCCTCAAAAGTTAAACCAATGTTATATTGACTACTTCTATATACCCATTATGAGGATATCTAGACACTTAGGAGATAGTTAAGATCAATTTGGTCTAATAAGTCTTTAGGTAAAAGTGTGTTTCTTAGTTTTTTTCTTTAATATGAATTTGTAGTTATACAATCTGAGAGTCACGATGTGTTCTAGACATAGAGTGATCCGATGGCTCATATTCTCCTCAATTTTAATGACGACATTGATTCATGGCTTAACACGTGATTGGTCCACGATCTCTATTTAAGAGCATGGAGAGTCACTTGTTGATGATCGATTGTGAGAAACTATCTTGTAAAATATTTTTCTTTTGCATTAATATATTGCCTCAAGTGACCAAATTGGTTGGGGTCGTGGACCATTTCCCTCTTTGAGGGTTTTAATCACATAAAACATTGGTGTTATCATATTTGATCTGGTAGTGTGCACAGTTGCTTAAGGTGTTCATCCTGTGTGGGAATAACTTGTTTTGTCGAACATGGTATAAGAGATAGGTTGAAGACCTGGTCCCGTTGTAGATCGAGATCTTGAACTTGTGTTGTTGCATTTCTGGTTTGAGCATATTGTTTTGTTTTGTTCAGAGTGTTGCTTTCAATTGGAAATGTTTTTCATTTCTCTCGAAAAGGCTTATGTTTTTCCAAGATATGACCATTTTTGTCATATATTGAGGTATAAAGTTTGAATACGCCCTTTTAAAAAAAATTATGAGTTAATATTTCAGTTTTATTGTTTTTATTTCCATTTTGATACTCTTTATGATCTGTGTATGCTCTTTGTCGTGCACTTTGTGCAATCTTGGCAAATTAGAAATAGAGCGGAAATTGTTTTATTTTCTATGTGTGCTCTTTGCTTTATGCTTTATGTGAACTCAACAAATTAAAAATAGAGGGAAAACTTGCATTTTGCTAAAAAAATAATCGAGATCTAACCCTATTATTATTGAGATTCAGAATTATTTTTTTGAAATTTCGCTTGTTTTTGTGTGCAACCATTTAGAAGTTTTTGGCAGGCAAGAAAATATTTTTTGGGGTAAGCACACACTTCAATACTAAGAGTAAATTAAAAAAAAATGTCCACCTCCTCCTTCATCAAATTTGATATATATTTTGCAATAGCTCACTTAGTTGAAAGTTGTTTTATTTAATAATAGGTTTTGAGTTCAAGTCTTCTTCTTTTTTAAGTTACTTTTTGAAAAAAATTATGCAACCTTGAGTTATCTCATAACTTTATGTAAAGTGCATTTCACTTAAATTAAAAAAGTGAATCACTATAAAATAATTTTAATATTTATTTTTTGAGTTATTTTTTGCATGCAACTTCATTTTATTAAGTAATTTTATTGAAAAAGTGATTCTCACTTACTCTATAAAAGTGGGTCACTTCATAATTAACTTATTTGTAAAAGTGAACTTATAAGAAAAGTTAGAGAATGAGGGAGTTTTTTTTTTTACTCAACAATATCATTGTGCATCTATTGCCACGTGGACCAACTTCTACCCACTACATGGCACTTTGGTTATTGTTTATGGATTTTTTTTAAAAATGACATAACTTTCATATCCGAAGTTTGTTTCCAGTGCCAATTTTTTATTAATAGCCTATCTTTTTTAGAGCATTCCATCTAGAGAATAATATTGATCTTTTGAATCCATATTACCTGCATATTTTAATATGGCTATTCCAAGTGATCTTTTTCTTACCAATACCAACTACTTCTCATGGAAATCTAGTATTAAGGATATACTAAGAAGTAAATGATTGTATCGAATTATCTTGGGAAAAGAACAAGCCCCACTGATGTCAAAAAGAAAGCCAATTGGGATAATAAAAATGTTCATCTCTCTCTATTTATGGTTTCATATTCAAGGAATTGATGACCCAGATGAAGCTCGAGATAAATTGAATAAGGTATTTGGTAAACACAGTGTGATTCGAGCCCACTAGCTTGAGAATCGAATAATGACCTTAAGTCCCAATGATTTTTCTTGCATTGAAGATTATTTATCTAAGTTCAAAACACTTATACTTTTACTTGAATACTGTAAAATAAATATAAAGGATGATCGATGTATATATGTTATTATTTCTAAGTTTGGTACTGCATATTCTATCTTTGTATCTACTTTTTATGCCACCAGAGAAACTCTAGGGGATCCATACACAAAACCCTCTCTTAAGTATTTTTTAGATTCTTTGATTAGAGAGAAAGACAAGCAAGACAAGATATTGCATATTGGAGTGATCAGCAGTGCAGATACATCAAATAAATCCTTAGTGGTCGAATAGAAAGATACAACCAAGCCTAGAAAGAAGCAACATCCTTGCAAAAATAAGCAAAACAATGGTAGTAAACCCCCTCAACCAACTTCTATCCCAATGGTGACAAAGGACCAAAATAAAAAAGTAATAAGATTGACAGACATTGCAATTTTTGTGGGCGAAAAGGGCATCTAGAGTCTAAATGATCCAGGTGGATATTGGTGGCCACCCACCTATTCCACTTGGACCCCCACCATTGCTTCTTTCAGTTTTTCAGTTTTCGCACAGTTTACTATTTTTAGCAGTTTTTTCGAGTCCTGAACTTCCGGGGCCATTTTGAGGCCCTAAACGATGTTTTTTTGGGTATGTTGCTCTCGCAAATTCCCATCTAACGATGCTATTTTGTCTTAAGCGTTGTAAGCCTCAGATAGATCTTTCCAACGAGCTATCATACGCCTAAAACGGAGATCGTATGCAAAAGTTACGACCCTGGGAAGTTGATGCACCAACTTACCCAAACGGGGCCCACATGACTTTTGGCGCTTCATCTCCCAGGGTTAGGTTTTTGGATGTCTAGGACTTTTGGCATTCCCGTTTATTGTAAAAGGGGCCTTCAGACCCTCATTGTAATCATCTTCTCACGGATGCGAGTAGCGGCCACATCTCTTCTCAGAGATAAGCTACCAGCGCCTTAGCTAGTTTATTTCCATTATGTCTGTAAGAATATTTCAGTCATTTGTTATTAATGAAATGAAGTCTTATTTCTGTTGCATCTCTATGCTTATGTGTATTTATGTATTTCATTGTGTTCCTACATAAATCCGGATCAGTGGTATCAGAGCGGTCTGCTCATTCTCGATCCTTCTTTGCATGTCCCCAACGAGATCGGGGTATAAGGAGTTGGGGCTTGTTACACATTATTTTTGTCATCCCTATGATCGTTAATGATGTAAACCTATATGTTGTCTTCAGAGGGGTCAGTGGCCTGAGTTCCTAAAGAGAGAAGGGAGAAGAACTTTTCCTGAGAAAAGAAGTTGCATTTTCCTATGTAAAAACCTTATAAAAAGGGAAGTTCGTAGGTTGCTATATAGGCAGGGTGCGAGAATGAC
>ML839288.1:23615-43215 GCA_009831015.1 Picea engelmannii | reverse complement strand
TGATCAACTTCCCTATTAATTTCCTTGTAAATATGTTGTATTTTTAAAATCTAGAAGCTTTCACTCAACTGTCGAATTTTGGTCATCCATGGCTATAATGTAATCCCCTGCAAATTATTTTTATAGGAAAACCAGTCAACAATTACTTTAGAATTTCCAATCAACTATAAGCAAGAAACCTGTTTATGTAGAGAAAAAAACAAAAGGCTCAAAAGTGCCAATAGTTCCCCTCTAGTATTTGTTCCATTTCCACAATTCATTTTAATACTATAATCACTTCCCTTTGGACATTTTAGCACAACACCTGCACCATATTTTTCACCACCATTTTGTGAAGCACCATAAAAAAAACCAACAACCGAATTCCCTTCCAGAAAGGGAGGACGAGCTAATCTTTGTGAATGGACAGAATGAGTTTTATTGAATTCTCCCATATCTTGTAACACTCGGTTGCACACCCTAAAAAGAGATAAATTTTTATTCAAAAAATAATCAAATTTCTTTGTCTCCAAATTTCCCAACAGATATAGCATGGTAATTCCAACCAATGATCCTTCACCTTATTCCAATTCTGGAAGCTTTCACTAAGCTGTCCACATTCCCAAATTCTCTGTACCCTAAGAACCTTTAAGAGATAATTCCAGACTTCTTTTGTAAAAGAGAAATAAACCATTAAATGATTTATTGTTTCCTCCCCCTCGCCACACATAAAACATCTACTAGGACCAACAAAGCCTCTTTTTAACAAGTTATCCCAAGTTAGAATTCTATTTTCTATCATCAGCCAACAAAATAATTTAATCTGCAAGGGAATCTTCCATTTCCATATATCAATCACCTAGTCCTGACTCCTCTAGACCAACATCAATTTCCTCTAAAAATTGCACCTCATAAGCTTGTTTTGCATAAAATTTCTTTTCTTTATTGTCCCAATACCAAACAATAAAATATCTTACATCAGATAAAACAAACCCAAAGTGTTTTAGACCCCTCACATAACTCTCCCATTCCAAATTTTTTTCCCTATTAATATCCAGTAATTCTGCAGTTTTCCAATTAAAACCATGAACAGATCCAATATCAAAAGAAGCTATCTGAGCTGAATTGAAAATACCTTTTGAGTGAAGGGTGGAAACCAAACTCTCAAACAATTTATAATATGACTGAGAACCCATCAAAGGATCCAACCGAACCCTTATATCCCTTCCATTTCCAGGCTTCCAGGCTAACTAGTCAGTGAAAATAGACAAAGAAGCAGTAAGAGCTCTCTAACAATTTGACATTCCTTTCACATTCAATATCCCTTTCCTAAACTACTCAATCACAAAATACCTTTTTAAGTGTTTTTTAAGAATCACTTCATGCCACAGACCAGGGCCAAAAGACTCCTCCACAAGCTCTTTATAGCCAATGCTTTGCCAAAATAAAAAATATTTTTAAAACCCCATCCTCCAGTCTTTGTAGGTTTTGCAATCTTGTTCCAATTCACCAAATGAATAATTTATATCTCTTTGTTACCCGTCCACAAAAAAACAAACATCCTCCTTCTAATCTTGTTTAAAATACTTTTGGGAATCTTTTCCAAAGACAACCAGTACATAGAAATGCTTTCCAAGACTAATTTTACCAATATTACCCACCCCCTAAGGTAAGACATCTATGACACCAATTAGAGATTTTTTTCTCCATTTTTTTAAGCAACCACCTCCAATAAATAATAACGTAACAATTTGGTTTAAGAAAAACCCCAAATATTTAAGCCAACATCTAAATATTTTACCTCAAAAGGTAAGATTTATTTCAAAATTAATAACTCCTCCCTAGACCATCCTGCTTCCAGAAATTAAGAATTGTGAGAACTGAAAGTCATTCCAGTTGCATTGTAGAACAAATCAACTGCATCCTTTAAAGTTCCCCATTCTGTCAAGAATCCTTTTCCAAATAGAATTATATCATCTACAAAAAACATATGAGTAATTCTAACTCCATTTGCTACTGAGACTCCTTGAATTTTTCCTTCTTCAACAAGCTTCAATAGTATTCTACTTAGCCCTTAAACTATAATTAAAAACAGTAAAGGAGAAAGGGGACAACCTTGTCTCAAGCCTCTAGAGCTCCCAAAGAATCTAGAGGGGCTGCCATTAATTAACACAGAGAAATTTGCTGGCCTGACACACCCCATTATCCAGTCAACAGCTTCCAAGCTGCAAAAGGACTAGTCTTAAAAAACTCTAGTCAACCCTATCATAGGCTTTCATCATATCTAGTTTTAAAACCAGAGCTTTTGATTTATTTATCTTTATACTGTGAAGATCCTCTTCATCTATTCCTATAACATAAGTAATCTGCCTATTCTCCAAGAAACCAAACTACTCTTTAGATATACCTTTTGAAAGAAAAGATTTGATTATGATGCAATAATTTTTGAAATAACCTTATACATCAAGTTACACAAAGAAATGGGTCTAAATCCATCAAAGGATTTAGGTTTATCACTTTTAGTAATAAGAGCTACAAAAGTAGTATTTAGAGCCCCATTTATCTTCCCCTTAACTATGGATTCCTCTACTACATCCAATAGTTCATGCCCCAGAAGACCAAAAAATTCCAAGAAAAATTCAATAGTCCAACCATCTGGCCCAGGACTTTTTGAAATAACAAAACCTTTCAAAGTGGACAACACCTCGGATAATAAGACTGGTGTAGCAATATTTTTCCCTTCTTCCATAGAAAAGAGTCTAGGATAAGTTTGGATAACTTCCAACCGATGAACAATAGATAGATTCTCTTGTTCTTTATTTTTTTTCAAAGTACAAGACAACCTCTTGTTCCAAATCTTTCTGATTAGTAGCCACTGAACCATCCTTCTTTATGATTTCCCATATTGTATTTGCATGTTTTCTAAAATTAGCGTAGGCATGGAAAAACTTTGTATTTCTATCACCATAATTAAGCCAACTAACTCTGCTTTGCTAAAATCAAGAGTGACACTAAAATCCATGTCTTTGTGGGATTCCATTAATGTTTTTTTGTAATCGATTCTTTTAAAAAATGATGCGAGGACTATTTCCTTATGAAAAAGAAACAAATTTGTAATCCTGCCAAAATCAATAAAAATATCAATTTTCTTGTAGTTGTGGAGTTCCAATTTGTAACAAGGCAAGAGTTTTGAGTCAAATGAGGACAAGCCAAAAGTCTCAAATGCTTGTTGTAAAGTATTAGCATGGGAAAAAATGTAAAAAGTTAAAATAGAAAAATAATATATACAATAATTACAAGAACAATTGCATGAAGCACCTCTCAAAGAAAATGTACAATTAAAAAGCAAAATTAGTTGTTTGATGGACATGTTTAAAATTCAACAACTCGTCACAAAATAACAAAAGGAGGTATTAACAAAAAGAGGAGAAGAAATCATTCAAGTGCACACTAAGATTCAAGAATTGAAAATTGAAACATGTGATGCGAAAAGTATGACATATAACTTTCAAAACCCAATATGAGATACACAAACAACATAATTACCAACTTGATGAGTACCCTCTAGAGTTCTCACTTTTCAAAGGTTGTATTTAGTGTTTGTTTTTACCCCCAATTCAAAAGATGGTGCTCCTAGAATCACCTTCTTTTTTTTCAGGGTTGAAATTACAACCTTTTGCAACCATGGCCTTAAATCTATGTAATGTTGCAAACAAAAACCTTAAAATCAACTCCTGAATTGAAAAGGGGTACTCCCCAGAATCACCCTTTTCTTTTCGAGGTTAAACTTGCAACCTATTTTATAATCATGACCTTAACAAAATGTATCGTTGTGAACAAAAACCTTAAAATCAATGCTTCAATTGAAATAAGGTGCTACTAGCCATACCATTTTTTTAAAGTTAAAATTACAATCAGTTTGTAACCATGTCCTTAACAATTGGTATCATTGTGAACACAAAACTTAAAATCAACCCCCAAATTGAATAACGATGCTACTAATAACATTTTTTCTTTTTTTTTCCTTTTTTTTGTTCAGGGTTAACATTGCAACATTTTGCAACCATGGCCTTAAATATCAATATTGTTGTAAACAAAAACCTCAAAATCAACCCCTAAATCAGAAAGTAGTGATACCAATAACACCCTTTGTTTTTTGGGGGCTTGAAATTGCAACATTTTTTAGACCATTACTTAAAACATGGGTATTGCTTCAAAAACAAACAAGCAAAAGCAGAGTAAAACCCCAAAACTAGGGGGAACCTCAAAACTAGAGGGAGGGCATGGTTTTTTAAGGTAAAATTAAAAAATAATTAAAATAAACAAATATAATAAATATTTTTTTTAAAAAGAAACAACATAATTTTAAAATATTTTTAAAAACAGAAGGAAACAAGGAAAATTCCCCATGGTTCCTCCCTCACCCTCCTTTGGAAAAAAAAAACTAAACAAAAAATACCCCCAAAAAGGTTATTATTATTTTTTTAAATAGATAAACAAATAATTTAGGATTAATGGGGAAATGGTTTGCGGTTCTCGTCTATATGGCGCTTTGACCATAGGCCACAAGTGTGAGGGCTCTAGGCCCTTGGTCCCTTCACTCCCCCGTTTAGCTCCTCTCTCTTCGTCAGAACCCGAAACCCTCATCCCAATTTTTTTTTTAGGTTAAATATTTGTAGAGTTCTCAATCCACGACCAACCCCGATCCAAGTGTCCCAAATAGTTTGTACCCTAGACGTGTGACATGGATATACAAGAGCGCAAGGCCCTAGACTATGGGAATAACCCATGTGTTAGCAAGGCCTTTCACATGCAGAAAGAATTTTTGGAAAAGATATGTTCATATGAATCTTGTGTCCCTACCCAAGCTTTTGAAGCCTCCAGAGTTACCGAGTCTCTAGGTGCAGGTGTGCTAACAATGCAAGATCCATTACCTTCCTTAATTATAGGTGTATCCCTCGATGGAGCAAGGAATAATTCCATTTCCCATTCCGCTACCCCGTCTGCTTCCCAAGTGCAAGAGGAAGAGAAGAGCGAGGGTTCGAAAGCGGAGAAGCAAAGTGAGTCAGCAACAACTGCAATTCATCCCAAACATGAAAACATTGTATCATAAAAATATCAAGGAAATTCCAAATGGCAGTTAGAATATATATTCAAGTGGAGGAGGTAACTCGTTATGTATACCAAACCCTAGTTGGGAGATTTTGTGGCAAAGTGGTTGGCGAAGCCTCATTAGGCGTTTGGATGGATAAAAATTAGAGATCCTTGCTAGGATATGTACCTAAGTTACATGTCTTAGTCAGAGGTTGGTTGTGCTTCATCTTGAGATCAATGGAAGATCGCGATGCAATATTGGCAAGGAATTGGAGTTGGGGACCTTCTGGGTTGGTTTTGAGGGAATGGACAATTGACTTCAACCCTAAGCGTGAGTCGGTGAATGTTAAGCATGTTGGGCCCATCCTTCTTGGTCTACCTATTGGATTTTGGACAAAAGAGTATTTGGAAGCCATCGATAACAAGTTAGGGGTTTTCATGGGGCTCGAACCCAACTAGGAATCCAAGGCCAAGAGGAGGTGGGCCTAGATTCAAATTGAGGTTAATGTCTGGGAGAGTCTGGTAGGAAACTTGGAACTGGTGTTTGGTGATCGAGTCTGTCATCAAAAGGTGGACTGCTGGAAATTGCCTTTTTTTTGTTTTGATTTCCATGAAATAGGACATATGCATGCACGATGTAAGCATTTTTCTCCATTATTTATGATCTAAAATGATCTTTTAAAGACTTGGTTAAGTTCTAAGCATGAGTTCATTTACCAATTAGGAATTAATGAAAGAAGAATAAATTAATGAGATATTATAGCAGCCATAATAAGAAATGCAGATCAGAATGTAAGAACCAAGAACAAGAAACCATAACATCAAAGTTGTTAACGAAGTTTGACAAGATTGCCTACGTCTCCGAGCCTTTGTCTCAATGGGTGAGGCTTTCTTATTTTCTCTTCAATGCTTCAAAAGTACATCTAAAAAGTGTCAAAAGGATTACAAAATGGTCTGGTTGTGTTCTTCTCGACCTCAAGAATCCAACACAACTGACGACACTAAAAACGGTTGAGTGTAGCTCTCAGAATTGGCCTGCAAAGTTCCCCTCAATGGCTTCCTTGCATAAAATGGCTTTGGATTTCAAATTCCTCAACATTTATCCTATTCTAAACCTCTCTAATGCTGCTAAGAACCCCTAGTTTATATAAATTTGGAGTTGGCATCAACCTCCCAACTTCCTCCCAAGATCTGACCTCAAATCAGGCTCGCGATCTCCCCAAAATGGGCAACAATCACCAAAAATCAGGCTTTTAATCATAAAAATCCAAAAAATATAGAAAAAAAATGCATATTAGCAAAAATTTGGGCACGCATCCCCTTTTCTCTGGGATCCTGGTCGCATGCTCTCTGCCATGTGGCTGAGGGATAATCCTCCTCATCTTTAGCCCCTGATTTTCGGCCCTTGCTCGTTGGCATGGCCATATGGCCTGGCCCTAAGCTCCCATGCGCTCCACTTTCTAGCTAGCTCCTAGGTTCGTGGCCCCTAGTTGGTCGGGGATAGCCCCCGCCGACCAGGGCCTATCCCAAACAATCTTCCACATACAACTCAAAAGGATAATATGCTGGTTGTTTTAACAAGAACCACAATAGACCGGTCGATCCACCCCCTTTCATGAAGTCGTTGGCTCATCACGTGAGGTCAGGGGTTTGAATCCCCCAGAAGCTATAATTTTTTTTTGAACTAGCCAATATTGGAAAAAATTGGGGTACCATGTGGTGCCCTCTGATTGGGCCACTTGTCGCCCCATGATTCGTTCATACCACACAATTAGTGTACATTCAACACATAGTCAGGATGCACAGTCAGCTACCACGTCAGTTGTCGTACAACCCAATCACCTTTCCAGTCCACTTCCACGTTAGCATTCGTACATCCCAGTCACCTATCCATTCTGAATCCATACAACCCAGTCATCCTGCCACGTCAGCTTCCGTACAACCTAGTCACCCTACCACGTCAGCTTCTGTACAACCCAACTGTCGTCTGTACTACCACGTGTCAGCCTACTATTGGGTCATGTCATGTATAGACTGCCACGTGTCAAATCCGTACTGGTGTCAACTCAGCCTGAAAACACCAAATTTGAGTGACACATGTCACCTCCTGGTGATTCTACATTAGCATGATGACGTCAACAGTACGACCTATTGACTTTGACCAGTTGACTTTTTGTCGATTTGGGGAATCGGTCAGAATGCGATATATTTCGCATACGACGTCCATTTGAAAAAACAATTATATGGAAAAAATCAACACGACGAGCCAGATGTAATGGCGTTGGTTTCGTTCGATTATGAGAACTTTGATTTTTAGGCCTTCCTAGATCCATTTTGGATCAATTTAAGAAAAACTAGAAGGTTTAGGTGAAGAAGAGCCAAGTGTCTCAGAAATCGATTGAGAAGCTGGCACCAATCGATTCTATAGTCGAAGGTCTGGTCCCTCCTCTTGCAAACCTCGTCAGAATGGATTCAGATCTTCTGGATCTTGCTTAGGACAAGGTGAACTTGGGTATGGTCATATCTTCTTCCCCTTCCATCTCAATTATAAATGATAAGGTGGAGGATTCCCTTCCTTTCCCTCAGGTCCCTGGGCCCCTCGATTCCTCCTATGGTGATAAGGTTTCCCTTGATCCATTGGTCCCTATTTTGTTAGAATTTAGTAAGGTCATATCCCTCCCTTCCCCACTTCCCCTTGAGCCTCTAGAGAAACAGTTCGCAACTAAGGTCATTTCTCTCATGTCGTCCCCTTCAAGGTCCCAAAAAGTCAAGCCCGACTCTCTTTCACAGGATTTTGGTATCCATTGGAAGTTATCTTTTGCTGAAAAGAAGAGATTGAGCTCCCCTCCTAAAAGAGGTTATGATCTTCATTCCAAAAGCAAGCTGAAGGATTCTTCATCGTCTTGTGGCGGCTTGGCCCTCAACCCTCAGTCAAATATAGTGGGACATAAATCCCACCATCTTAAGGAACAAGAAAAGATAATGTGGTTATCTTTGGTTGGAACCCTACTTGCAAATCCTTTTCATCTTCTTCTTTTTGCTCAACTATCTCATTTAAATTGATGGTTAAATATTTCATTTTTCTCTTTAAATTTTTAAATATATATGGTCCCTTTGTTGACAGAACCCCCTACTAGGAAGACTTGGCTTCTGCAAGTGCTTTCAATGACCCCCTCACCTTGGTGGGGGAAGATTTTAACTTCACTCTCTCCCATAGGGAAGTATGGGTAGAATTCCCTATACTGGATGCACAAAGGGGTTTCTTCATTTCCTTCTCGGGATCCTACCATCTTGCAGACATTGAACCAGTGAAATTGGTCCCCACCTGGCGCAACTTTCAAACCAACAAATACGTTGTATCTAAAATATTAGATAGATTCCTAGCAGCTGAGGAATTCCTTTATGTAGATCTTCTTGTGAATTCCTCAGTTTACAATGGGGGTGTATCAAATCACCAATTGATAGTGCTCAAGATGAAACCATGAATGGGTTCGCCCTCGACTTCGTTTAAATTCAACCAGGTGTGGTTGGAAGAAGAGGACTTCATGACCATGGTGAAATACTCTTGGAAGACCCTGGACCCTTTAGCGTCTTCATCTCTTATGATTCAATTTACGAAGAACTTGTATAAGGTAAATAAATCCATAAAAAGTCAGCTTAAAATTTACAAATCCTGTAATCTTAAACAATTAAGGGAAACAAAAGGAAAAAATGTTGATCTCTACCAGTCGCTAGACTCCGACTCCTTAAGAAACTCTCAAGCATCGATGCTTAAGGATTTAGAGGTTGTTAGGCACTCTCTCCTTCAAAAGGAAGAACAAACATGGAGACTTAGGGGTATAGCCTTGTGGTTGAAGGCTAGCGATATAATACCAAGTTCTTCCAGCGATTCGGGAACTATCCAAGGAGTCGCAAGACCATTTGGGAAATTGAAAATGAAGAAGCAGTATTAGTATTCTCATTCAATTATCAATCCGAAGCAGGGGCTAGGTTCTTTCAATCCTTCTTCACAACTCCCAAATTGTGTCCTATTCAGGAGATATTCCAGGTTGTATCCAAATTCAAAATCATCTTTACAGAATATATGAATAGAGCTCTTAAGGAATAAGTGAAGGAACCCAAATTTTTAGTTGCCCTCTCCTCCATGCAATCAGGGAAAGGTCTGGGTCCATATGGGTTCTTAGTGGAATTCTTCCAAGGGTTCATTGAACTCTTGAAAAAGGATCTTATGTTGGTTGTCAGAGAGTCACAAAGGAATGAGAAGATCTTGGGGGCCTTCAACTCCATGTTCTTGTGTTTAATCCCCAAGAAACAAGATGGGGCGTCTTTTTGGGATTTTAGACAAATATCCTATTGTAATGTGATTTACAAGCTAGTAGTAAAAATTATTTTTAGGTGGCTAAAAACAATTCTATTGAGATTATAACAGAAGAGCAATTTGATTTCCTACAAAATAGACAAATTCACAATGCGGTTTCAGTAGCGCTATAAGTATTCCACTATGTTAAAAAGATAAAAGAAAAGAAAACTATTATGAAGCTTGAACTATATAAATCCTATGATAGGGTCAACTAGACCTTCTTATGGCTGGCATTGCTACAAATGGGGATGGCTCTATTAGTGGTTAATTGGATTATGGGGTGTATTCAATCTGCGTCTTTTGCAGTGTTAATCAACAATGTTCCTTCTAGATTCTTTAAAGCCTAGAAGGGACTTAGACAGGGGTGCCCCCTATCTCCCTTTCCATTCCTCATCATTGTAGAATCCATGAGCAAGATTATCAAAGAAGCCAAGGACTCCGACTTGATTAGGGGGGTTAAGGTTTGAAAGAGGGAGACGATCTCTCCTCTCCTCTTTGTCGACGACATTTTTTGTTGATCCTACGGATCCTTAAGGGATATTACAGGGATAAAAGGAATATTGGATGTTTACTGCGCAGTCAATAGAATGGCGATTAACTTCAAAAAAATCATGTCTCATTCTACATTTGAGTTCTGCCCAGGAATCCCTTCAGATCAGTAATCTAATCCCAACCCCTAGGTGCAACATGGCTGTAGGATTTAAATATTTAGGATTCTTTCTAAAAATTTATAACTACAATATATCTGATTGGGATTGGTTAGTCAAGAGGATAGAATATCGTGTTTTGATATGGGTCAATTGTCTCCTTTCTAGAGGAGACAAGATGGTGTTGCTTAAAGCAGTACTGTATTCCAATATATTGGTCTTCCATCGTGATGACTCCCAAAGGGATTCCCATGAGGATTCATAAGATGAGTTTCCAATATTTGTGGTTTGGGAAACACAAATCGAGAGGCATTCAACTTGAAAAATAGTTGGCCATAGAAACCCCTAAGGACTTAGGTGTATTGGGAATAAAGAATATCTACACTTTCACTCAAACCTTGGCAGGTCGCATCCTTTGGAGACCGACACAAGTTAATTCTTTGTGGGTTCGAGTTATGCACTCAGAATACCTCCCTAACATGTCGATCGAAGAATGGTTATGAATGCCTAGGAAATCTGCTAAGGTATCCATAGTATGGAAGACATTACTCTCATATTTCCTGTTAGTAGGCAACTGGAGAGTCTAGAAGATAGGTAATAGAAGGAAATTGCACCTTGAGGAGGACCCGTGGCTTGGGGCGGGCAACAACTTTTGCTGCTCAAACTCTCTCATCCAATCTCTGCGAGCTCAAAATGTATTCTCTCTGAATGATGCTAAGGCACTTGAGCCTCAACCTAGAGTTAGATCGGGCACTAAATCCGTTGACTTACTAGGTTTGAAAGGTGATATAGCTGGTGAATGGAATCACTATATAAAACTCCTCCTCACTAACTTTATTACTATTGATGAAGAAGTCTCTGATTCTCACTGTTGGTCTAAGAACCCAAAGTCTGACGAATTCACTGCAAAGTTGGGATACAAAGATTGTGGGGAAACAAAGCATGTCGGCCCTAAGAAATGGTGGTGGAGAGTAATATGGAAGATCTATGCTCCGTTAAAATTCAAAATCACCCTCTAGTTGGATTTAAATAATAAATTGCTTACTTGGGACAACATATTGAAACGAGGTAGGAATGGTCCTAGTCATTTTTCTTTGTGTAAAAATAATGTGGAATTTATCTCTCACATTTTCATTGATTGTCCCTATGCAATCCAGGTCATGAAGATCATATAGGAAAAGATGAATCCAAAGGAAGATTGGAACAAATCCAACTTAGACGATTGCTTTAAAGACTGGGTTTTTGACAAATTTGTGCGCCAATACAAAGGCCTGCTAAGTATGTTGGTTACAAACCTATGGTGGGCTCACAAATCTAGCCTTTTTAGGGACATTGACATCCCTCCATACGTTACAACAAGAATCACCTTAAACATGTCTAATGAGTTCAAATATGAGTTAAAGTCTAAGAATCCTAGGAACTTGATTATGCCTGAACTGGATTATGAGGATTTGTGGGGTTTCTTTGATGGTGCTTGCCAATGGCATCCTATTGTTTGTGGCATTGGGGTGGTTCTTTTTTTTAAAATGTAATCATTACCTTCATATCATGTATTATCCAAGTATTGGCACCGATAAGAAAGTTGAGTTTGTTGCTTTATGGAATCTGTTGGAAGCTGCTATAAAGAAGGATGTCAAGAAGCTACAGATTTTGGGAGATTCAAAGCTCGTCATAGATTGGGATCTCCATAAAAACTCAACACATGATATCAGAATAGCCCCTATGTTGAGGGATATTAAACTTGCTTAAAAATATTTTGAATGGCTCTCTTTTAGCTACATTCTTTGAGAGCTTAACATAAAATTTGCTGAGTTATCTAAAGAAGCTCTATCTCTGCTTGTAGGAACTTTTGTCTTCTATGAAATTATTGAAGGTTCAAAGGTAGAGACCATGGAATTCCATCTGTAAAATCCTTTCTTTTGTTTGAAGAATGTATTTGGGATAGACATGGAATGGTATGGTTGTACCTTTTTTGATACAAAAGTAGTAAGTAGCACCAATTTTGAGTAATAACAACAATATTGCTTCAAATTTTAGGATGAATGTAACACTATTATGTATAGCGAAGTTAGGAAGGTCAAGCGATCTGAAGGGTTTGTAAGTCTATGTATTGGACTGTTATATGTATATTCAACTCTTATGAATATAAAAGCCTTTTTTCGTGGGGAAAAATAAATCCAAAATTAAAAACATAAAATTAAAAAAATAAAAATAAAATTTAATAGAGAATTTTTAAATTTATTTAAAATAAATTTCAAGATAAAGAAATAAATTCCCAAAATCGCCCCTCACCCACTTCCCCCCCTCTTATCCTACCCCTTCCACCCCATAACCCCTTTCCCCACTCCTATCTTACCCCATTTCCACATAACCCCCCACCCCTCCCATTCTACCTCACCCCTCTACCTAAATGAGCGACAAGTGGATTTTAACCCACCACTCACTTAAGTAGAGGGGTAGGAAGGATATGGGAGTGGTGAGGGGGTGGTGGGGTAGGACAGGAAGGGGGTGGGGGGAAGGGGTGGGAAGGGCATTATGAGGTGATAGGGGTATGATGGGGGAGATGGTTGAAATCACCGAAAGCGAGGGAGGGGTGATTCCGCATGTGAATTATGTTTACATTCATTTTACTTTTTGTTTTATTTTTTGTATTTTTTTCCTCAAAATGATGAAATTTGGTCAAAAGGAAGCATGGGAGCATCTCATTTTTGAAGGGGATGTTACCTAACACATCCCCAGTAAAAGAGGACATGGGGAAACATCCCTTTTAAAGTACATGACCCAAGAGCACAAAGGACACATCCCTTACCCTAGAGAACATGTCCCCATGTAGCATTGATTATCTCTTTGAAAACCATTCTTGACACTAATTTGTCAAGAACTATTAGATTATTCAAAAACTACCTATTCTTCTAGACTAATGCCAACTTTTGTTTCCCTTTTATGTTTAAGATAGTCCTTAGCATCATTTAGCATCACTTACACCATCCGATTCATAAAAAAATTGTTTCGTTAAGATAATGATAGGATTTCATCTTCCTCGCTTGGCATTGTAACATTGTTGTTCTTGTTTTCACTCCGAGGTTCTCTTCGCGGATCTGAGGTTCTCTTCACGACTGTGAGGTTTCTCTTGCATCCATGGATGACACGGATCCGAACCCCTAGTCGGAGTTCGATGCAGATGCAACTACATTTAAGCAACTCATTGGATATTTGGGTAAACCTCCTCCCCGTCCTTCGATTTCATAGTTTGTCAAAAAGTTGGATCAAATCCGTAAAATTGAAATCCCGCGATCAATTGCTCATAAAAAAGCACTCGCCTATGCCTCCAAAGGACTCATAGGTCAATTTATCAGACTATGGCCATCACCTTGACAAGTGGAATTGTAGATTGCGCAGAATTGGAAACCCATCATCAAGGGACGACTGAATCACTTCTTCCGTGGTAAGGGTTTTTGTACCTTATTTTTTGAGTTCAAAGAAGACAAGGATTTAATATTTTGAAGTGGACCATATTTCTATGGATCTAGAGGATTATATTTGAATCACTAGACCATATATTTTGATATGGAGTGCAAAATACCTACTGCAATCCCTATATGGGTTAATCTCCCTCATCTCCCACTTCATTTTTGGGGAGATGATGCCCTCAAAAGCATTGGGAACTCATTGGGAAAATATATTGATAGGTCTGAACCTATGGCCTCAATGTTGTCTTGTGCCCATATTTGTGTAGAAGTTGGCCTAGAAAAATGATTACTATAAGAAATAAAGTTAAAACTAGATGATTAGACTCATATCCAGAAGGTGGACTATGAGAACTTCCATTTAAGTACAAGACATGTCACAAATATGGCCACTTTGCTAGAAATTGTGCAAAGAACAAGCCAGAATAAGTGGTAGCAGAAGTGGAACTAGTGGAAGAATGACAAGAAGTAAAAGGGAAATCAAATACATGGAGAACCAACCCATCAGGTCTCATAATCCAATCTCGTGTAAAGAATCCCTCCCAAAACCCCCCTTCAAGAGCAATCCCCAAAGAAACCAAAAGAAACTCAAGAAACCCTAGCAAAAAAACCCAGTGTAATGTCCCTAATATGAAACCCTTTGTAATTGTACATATAGGATGGTGATGCATTGGTACCAATTGTAAATGTAGATGTACATTTAGGATGTTGAGTTGTTGGCACTAAGTTTTGATGTTGTGTGCACCTGAGTAGTGCATGGAGAATTGTTATCAAAGACAGGGTGTACACATTTCATAGTGTTGTGTGCACCTGGGTCAGTGCACACATTTCACAAGGTTGCACACGCTTGAGTAAGTGCACAGTAATGATCTGGGAGTGTGCGTAGAGATGAGTTATATATAAGTATATATATGGTTGCATATGTATTGAGGCCGGAGAGACAATGTGATTATGAGGCTGGTGAGTTGAGACGAATATAGGCTAGTGCACCTATCCATGTAAATATAATCATGTTTATTAATATAATATTACATTGTTGCACACAGACAGACTCAGACGAAAAGAGATGGGGGACTAACTCCACCGAAAAGGGAAAAGGGGGCGAGATGTAAGTCTTAGTGGAATATTTTATAGTATTCGAGAAAAGTGTAATGTAGGATAATTATTTTATCATAAGTTCTCGAGATTGGGAACGAGTCACCAAGTGGATTATGCTACTTTTGAAGGTAACAAGTGTCAAGTTGAAGGCATGCAATATATATTGTTGGCCTTAGTGTATTTTGGGAATTCATAATCCATTACTCATGATTGACTCTCGTGTGCAGAAGTGGTTGATTCCAGGAGGGGATGAATATTACCTTATGTGCATAGAGAAGCTTGTAAGGAGTTGTGGGGCTGTAATTAGAGGTTTTTTGTTGTTGAAGAAGTAGGTTTTCAGGCCCATGAGCGTACTCTCCAGGTGAGATTATTGCTGAGAAATTTTCCCTGGTGCGTTGGACATTAGTTGCAGGGCTCAGAGACTTTATGTCCGACCTGTTGCCGATAACCCTGGAAGGGAAGTGAGGCAGTCGAGGGACTGTTGAGAAGAGAAAGGGGCACTCTTCCTTGGGTGTGACAGGTGTGTGGGGAATGAGGTATTGTGGGATAATTGTAGGAACAAAGACCTAGGACTGAGCAATTCTATTGAGAATCAGACTTTAGCTTGTCACTAGGAACCCTTTTTCCCTGGTGGAGTTAAGCCCCAGATCGGGGGTGACTTATTGCTAAAATATTATGAGAAACATAGTCCATGGCTGGGAGGAACATCTGAGTTATGGGTGTGGTTGGTGATTTTCATAAAAGATAAGTGTCTTTATGTGCTTGTGTTACAGAATAATTCCCCTATGAACATGTGAATCTTCCCTCGGAGTACAGACCCCTGTACCGAGATAGAAAACTACCTTTGGACACTACCATTCCTATAGACTAATTATGCCCATCGAAAAAGAGAGTAAGCGGGACAGTATGATGTACCTCACTTTTTAATTTTGTCCACGTTGCTCCAATCCGTGAGTTCTGAATAGTACCTACAATGGATGACGAGAGACAAACAACTATCTCCTACTCTAATGGATTAGACAAAATTGATATATCTATGAAGGATTAAAAAAAGCATAGACAAATACATGTAAAATATGAGAAGGAAATAGGCCAATTATATTGATGAGAACTTTAAAGAGACACTTACAATCTTTAGATGATGTTGCAGCTTCTCCAAGTCCTCCTTGTCCAACCCCTTGCTCGAAATATCCATGATCAAAATAACAATGCTTTGCTTATTATTTCTCATCTTCGTTCACCATGAGAATGCCTCCATTTATAGGCTTTGAAAGGCTCAACCACCTTGGTTTTATTTGGGATTAGTCGAGGATATGATTCCATTAGTTGTGATATCTCCCTTAGATGCAACCTGAGGGTTAGATTCGAGACAAACCAACTCGATCCATCCATATTTGTCCTTAGAGAAAAAGGGGATTTCTCCCAAGATTTTCTCAACCAATTCGACGCTCCCTTACAAAGGGAAACAAAGTGCTTCAGCGCTCCCTGCTAGATAGAAAAAGAGCACCAACATTCCTTGCATATGAGCAGGGGGAGCGTTGATCTTCCAAAAGTTTCCAAAATGACCATTTATCATAGAAAAACACTTTTTTTTGATTGTCAAATGATGGGGCTTCTTCTTCTAACATGATTTAGGGGTTGTATCAAGTGTTTCCAAGGTGTCATTTGCGATGCGACACTTAAGTGACGAGAATGAAACACTTTCAACACTTGCGACAAAAGTGTGACACTTACGACAATGAGAATGTGACATTATTGAAGTGAGGAAATTTGACGTGTAACAGATCCCCCCCCAAAGTGTGAAGTCAGAAAATAAAATATGATGGTCGAAACACTTTGTAGATTCTTCAAAGCAAGGGTATGGAGTCGGGGAACCTGGTAGAAGATGCAGACAATCGTCAAATAATGTTAATATGTGTTCCATTCCCGAGGTAGACATACCTATGCTCAGACTATAAATTACTCAAAGTATAGCCACCAATAAATACACTACAAATCCATGATGATATTGACTAAGGGTATGGCCACCAGAGATACAATGTGGATCCATACTTCTATGACATGAACTGATTGTAGCCACGCAAAATACACAGTGGAGCTACGAGATGATAAAACATAGACACAAAAAAATACAATGTGGATCTATGTAACAAAATAAGTATCAACATGCTCAAAAATGATCATAGGTCAATGATGCAAACTTACTGTCAGAAGCGAGGAGGCCTGCCATTGAGGCATGCAGGTCCCAAGGTACTAACTAGTTTCTAAGTCTAATTCCTGAATGATGTGTTGAAGTCAACATGAACGAACTTGTCGAAGGAGGGTATTGATGTATCCCCCATCATCGACACAAAACTTACACAAGAAAGTGATAAAATAAAGCAGATGAACACAGATTGACACGGGTACAAAAACTGGTAATTTTGTGGATGGTTGAATCTCGAGGCAGAAACATCCCTTGAAAAATGAGGGAAGACATGAGACTTGGAAACATAAATGTAGAGTGGACCTAAACATAATGCAACAAGTGCTGAGGAATTCCTTGGATAGTTCAAAGGAATGGAAAGACTCATAGGATTGGTTCAATGCAAAGGTTTAGCGGATTATCCAAGTGTTCAATGTGAAGGTTAAAACAAGTGTCATGTTCAAGGGCGACTGCAAGAGTTGTTTACAAAAGTTTTCAAAAAACTTGACCCACTTCCTTCAATTTTTTCTCCCATCCAGATAGATGAGTACCTCTTTTTAATTTAACGAGCTTGAGGAGGATAACACATGCTCAATATAACTCACCTTCGGTAAGTTCATCTTCCCTTGTTTAACGAACTGAAATAAGTAATGGTTTGTCCCCATATGGGCCCTTCAATGTGTAGTTTAGCGAGTCCAAAGAAGGAAAACTCAGTGGTTTTTCATATTTAGAGAGTCTAAAAAGAACTTAAAGGCGACTCCAGGGTTGTCCTTTTTCATAATTTTAATCTCCGAGGTCCGAAAAAGAGATAAACTATTACTTGAAAAATTCCCTTTCAAACTTTTTAATGAGTGTGAAAGGAAGCAAGATCACTCAACAATATTTTCATGTTTAGAGATTATGAAAATAGCTTAAAGGAGACTCCAGGGGGTTCCTTTTTCGTATATACTTTACGAGTTTGAAATATCAAATACCAAACTAGTTCATAAATTGTTTTTTACCGTTGTTTTTTACCATTCTCCTCTGGTCTTTGAGTTTTTACCTCTTTTGGAGCAATTTTCGAGCGTCAATTGTGGGAGTTGTGGGAGAACGTTTTCAGAACCGTCTGGACTAGGTTGGTTGTCTCTTCCTCCTCATTCTTTTTAATTCCTTTTCATTGTATTTCAATGTTTAGTTTAGGTGTTCTAGGTTCCTTGGGAAGCCCTAGGGAAACCAACTGGATTGACGCTCCCTCAAGGCATTGAGGGGAGTGTTGATCGTGATTTCAATGCGTTGGTGTGCACGCTGAGGGGGTGCTAGCGCTCTGTTATCTTCTTTGAGGGAGCGCTAGGTGAAAAATTCAAAGATTTTTTGATTTTAAGGCTAAAAGGAGACAATTTAATTCCATGAGGGTTTAGCTAATGATGATTAGTTGATGTTTTTGCATGTTTCATCTATAGCTAGACACGATTGAGTGGAAAGAATGTGAGCACAAGTTCGATGACATCATCACTCTTCAAGAACCTCAAGCGTGGGAGCCTCTACACAATTGTGGCTTGCTCAAGTATTTCAAGCTTCAGAATATGAGAAAAGAAGTATTATTGCTTGAATACTTGATTGGTCTACGGGACGACGTTGAGAAAGCATTCCGAATAGGGCCACATATACTTGAAATTGAGATGGATGATGTATAATTTTTGATGGGGCTCTTGAGGAGAGGGGCACCCATACTCTTTTCTGGACAGCGGGCTACTCCGCAACTAACCGAGGCATATGCTGTCGAACACTACATACTAGGGTCACAGTTGGTGGGTGGAAGGACTGTGATAAAATATGTGAGAGACTTATCACTTCGATCTGTCCTATTCGCCATTAATAAGTTGGCGGGGAGAAACAATGCTCATCTTGCTTCAAAATCAAAAATCTCTTACGCCATTCAATGTTTGGAACCAAGATCGTTCAATTGGAGTGCAGGGTTCCTGAGGAATGTCAAAGAGTATATATCCAAATGCAGAACTACCAGGAAAAAAAGGTTTGGATATGGTTCTTTCTTTGTTTCGTTTTCTTAGAGCAGATCACCCAGATGTAGCCACAGGTTGCAATGATAGTACATCCCGTGACCGATCCTCGTATGGAGAGGTGGACTAGTCTTTCCCCCAGGTTGGGGAATGAGCCCTCAACTTTCAGATTCACTGTAGACTTCTTTGCATGGTGGAGGAGGCAGTTAGTGGTGATTGAGGACTTCCCTTATGCTGGGGTAGATTTTAGAGGTAGTGCAGACTTGGTACTTCCTGAGATCATACAATGGGACACATCAGGTATAAAATACCATATCCTTGTAACACAATATATATATTTGGTTGTATAATGAGGATTCTAAACCATTTCATTTTCATCATGCAAACAGAGGTGCATCACATCCAGCGAAGATGCCAGCATTGGGGCGCCATGGGGTTGCACATACGACAATTGAGTGTAACGACCCTTGATTATTAAGTATAATTAATTTAATAATATAATCCTAAAAGATTAGCTAAACTATATTTATGTCTTAAAATAACATTTCTAATTGATTATTATTAAATAGTTGTTCATGATGGTTAATGATTAATTTAATTATTAATTAATTCATTAATTAATAAAGTATTAATTAATGGTGGATAATAAGATATAATATTAAATTAGGTTACATATCCCACAAGGGATAACATATTAAATACTTTAGGATAAAGTAATAAAGGAGGGATAAGGGTATTAACGACGGGAGGATAAGGGGTAATAAAGGAGTTAG
>ML839287.1:28605-46420 GCA_009831015.1 Picea engelmannii | reverse complement strand
CTGCAACAGACCCACCTTCTGACATATTCATATTAAATAATCTCTTCATTAGAAATACCTTATTCGACGCCGAGGGTTTTTCATACAATTTGGCCAACGCATCCATCAAACCCTTCGTTGTCTTTTCTTTCGAAATATTGAAACCAACCGACGCTGCCAGGCTCAGCCGTATCGTTCCTAGAGCCTTTCTGTCAAGAATCTCCCATTCTTCATCCTTCATGGCCGCCGGCTTCTTTGCTACTCCACTCAATGGTAGGAATATATCCTTCTAATATAAATAGTCTTCCATCTGCATCTTCCATAACTGGTAGTTTTGGCCATTAAATTTCTCGAACCTAAACTTTCCATCTTCCGACATTGCTCCCACTCGAACCAGGAACCCTCTTTTCCTGCGAGTTACCTTACGCTCTGATACCAGTTGTTAGAAAAAATAGGACCGCGGAGAAATAAAATAAAACAAATGAAGAAACAAAACACATAAGACACACAATACAAGAGAGACACAGATTTATGTGGTTCACCCAGTGTGGGCTATGTCCACCAGAGAAATTGCCAGGTCCTTCCTTTATTATTATCCAGCAAATGAAGGGATACAACCTATATCAAAACCCGCTGCAACTTCCTCTTCTTTCTCTCACAGACTCCTCTCTCAGAATACAATATTCACCATCATCAATAGCCGCAATACATTTCCCTCATAAAAGAGGGTTTCCTTCTAGGGCAAAAAACCCTAACATAATCTCTATCGTTAGATCTGTGACCTTATAATGAACGGTCCAGATTTACAATGAAATTACAATATACTTTTAAAAGGCAATTTTTGCTTCGGGGGCTTCGCCCCTGAACCCCCGCTGGGGGCCCGCTTGCCCCCAGACCCCACAGCCGGGGGGATAGCCCCCCCGGACCCCGCAGAGGGGGTACCCCCCCTCTGTACTCCCCCACGTGGAAGAGTGTACATACTTCTGGGGTGTAAATACTTCATGGGGTATAAACACAGCTGAAAGCAAGGACCTCTGAATCAGGAAGATAATCAGGCTCCACAACCAACACTTCCTATGCACTTACTTCATTTGTAACATCCCCAACCATCCATGTCAGGCCACGCTATGCCAGAGAAATCTTATTGTTCTCTCTACGGAACATACTGTAACATACCCAACATCCAACTGAGCTATGCCACATAAATTTTTTGAACTGCATGCATTTAAAATATATACACACAAAACTCTCATGGAAGCATTACATATAAATTGTAAATAGATAAATACATTATTTAATGCACGAATTCACACTGGAATAACAGTAAACATAGACATGCAACATATATAGGAAATATCCATAACATTTAGATAGTTATAAACACACATAAGATAAACCCACAATTACAAACACATAAATAACAATGCAACATGTAAATCTATCACCCAATTGGCACTTATCTTGGTAAGAATGTCACCAACTACGTGCAGACCTTCCACAAACCGCCCAACCTTAGACCACACTATTCATCACTCTCAACAATGAGTCACCCCCGAGTTGGGACTAAACTCCACCCGGGTAAAGGGATTCCTAGCTAAGATAAGGCTCATGGACAACAGGAAAGACTACGTCACAGGTGCCAACTCAAACCAAAAACCTACAGTCCCTCATTCTCCACATGCCTGTCCCACCCAGGAAGTCTTCCCCTTCTCTGCTCAACAGTCTTTCGGCTACCCCACTTCCTTTCTGGGCTTCAGCAACAGGATGGACAGGAAGTCTGAGATCACTATAGCTGCAGTTCAACACCTTCAGGAAATCAATCCCCAACAATTATCTCACCCATAGAATTTCTCACAGGCCTGAAGACCCACTTCTTCAGTCCAACTCCCAAGCTAACCAGATACACCAACACAAACGGCTATGGATACAGGTTCAGGTACAGTGAAATGAATGTTTGAAAGATGACTGACTGTGTGAGTGAAAATGGTCATGGAGTCATGGTTGAATGATGTAAGAGTGAAGGGAAGATGATAGGAAATGAACTAAGTCCCCACAATATGTATGCATTTCTCCAACTTGACACTTGTCATGTTGGGAGCTACTTTGGCCCACTTGTACCCAACTTTAGAACTTAGGATAAAACAATTATCCATAATTTATGATTTAAGAAATATTAATATAATATTCCTTTTTGGCTTAAGCTCCCTATCTTATCCCCTTTCTTTAACTTATCCCCTCCCTTTCCCTAACTAGTCGATTTTAGTCCCCCATCTCTTTTATCATGGTTGATCTGCGCACAACGATTTTTTTTATATTAATTATGAGACATGTACAAAAATAAGCACACTGGCCTTTAACATCTAGGCTCTCCAGCCTAATCAAAACATAAGCATCCTAGATTATCATAACTTGTCTCACCAACCTATAAAACATAACATATACACAAAGGCTCCTTGGCCTCAATATCGCGCACACTTAAGTTGTTGTGCGCGGTATCCTGAAATGTGCACACTTCATCATTTTACTATGCAGTACATATGCGCACTATGCCATGAATGTGCATACAAATGATATCAAAAAATCTCACTAGCTTAAGTAAATTTTCATTTACATTACAATTGGGTTCGGCCTAGGGATATTACAATCCCCTCCCCTTATTTATGCACTGCCCTCAGTGCATCATGTACCCATATACAACAAAATTTTTAAAATCCTCAAAAAGATGTGGGTATTATGCCCGCATTTCATCCTCATGCTCCCAAGTAGCATCCTCGGGACCATACCAGGTCCATTGGACCTTTACAAGCCCTATGGTTCGATTCCAAAGCTATTTGATTTTCCGGTCTAGAATGCATATCGAATGCACTTAGAAAGAGCCTTCTTGCTCCACCTGAATCACATTCCAATTAATAACATGATTAGCATCAAGTATATATTTCTTTAGCAATGATACATGGAATACATTATGAACATACATAGATGTAGGCAATGCAATCATATAATCAACTAGACCAATCCTCTCTAGGATTTCAAATGGCCCACAATAGTGAGTGCCAACTTTGAACAGTTTACCAATTCAAGGAACTTGTGTTGGCCTTCACTTTCAAAAATACATGGTCACCCACTTTAAATTCCCTGTGAGTTCTTCCCTTATTAACATAGCTTTTCTGCCTATCCTGGGCAGCCTTTAAATTTTTCTTTATCTTTATCATTTGCTCCTCCATTTCCTTGAGAAAATATGGCCCAACCACGTCTCTGTCTATGGGGTTATCCCATCTTACTGGTGTGTTTTACTTTCTACCATAAAGTTCCTCAAATGGGATCATCTTTAGAGATGCTTGGTACCCATTGTTATAAGAAAAATCTACCAAGTGTAGGTAGTCTTCCCATTTTGATGGTTTATCCATCACATACATTCTTAACATGTATTCAATTACTTGATTCACCCTCTCTATTTGTCCATCTGATTCTGGATGATAGGTTGTACTAAAATTCAAATTTGTGCCAAATCCATTAAATAATCCTTTCCAAAATTTTGAGGCAAATTTTGGATCTCTATCAGACACAATTGGCTTTGGTATGCCATGTAATCCGGTAATTTCTTTCATATAAACATAAGCAATGTTCGTTGCCTTGTGAGTGAGCTTAACTGGAATAAAATGGGCAGCTTTAGTAAGCTCATCCACCACTACCATGATAGAATCATGTTGCTTGTTTGTTTTGGGTAGTTTGGTGATGAAATTCATTGTTACAACTTCCCATTTCCACTCATGAATGGGTAATGCCTGTAGAAAACCAGATGGGTGTCTATGCTTAGCCTTTACCTTTTGACATTCCAAACATTTGGCAATAAAATCAGCAACTTCTTTCTTCATGCTTGGCCAATAATATTGTCTCTTGACAGCTGCAATCGTTTTCTGATATCCTTGGTGCCTAGCATAAGGCACATTATGCATTTCTCTCAATATAAGATTTTTCGATTCATTATAATTTGGTACATAAACTCTGCCCCTGTACATGAGAATTTCATCTTTTTTTAGTTTGTATTCCTCAATTTTCAGTTGCAAAATACCTTGTTGTAATTTTGTCACTAATTCCTTGTAATGCAAATCTAATTTGGTAGCCTCTGTAATTTTGTCTTTCAAATCTGATTGGTACATGATAATGGTTTTAGCATACATTTTATGCACTCTTCTGCTGAGTGAATCAGCCACTTTGTTCTCTTTCCCTTTGATATGCTTTATATCAAAGTCATATTCACTTAGAAATTATAACCATCTGGTTTTCCTAGAATTTAGAGTTGGCTGATCAAATAAATATTTCAGACCATTATGGTCAGTTCTTAGCTCAAACATTTTCACCATGAGGTAGTGTCTCCAATTCCTCAAGGCATGCACTATGGCTGCCAACTCCAAATCATGAGTGGCATAGTTTCCTTCATGCTCCTTCAACTTCCTTGATTCATAACACATAACAAACCCATTTTGACTGAGGACTCCACCAATTCCTTCCTTACATGCATCTTTGCATACAATGAAGTCTTCATTTGGGTCTACAATCCTTAGTATTGGAGAACTTTTTAATAATTGTTTCAAGTGTTCTAAACTCTTTTCACATTCCAATGTCCACTGAAACTTCACACTCTTTCTTTGCAAGGAAGTGATTAGGTGTGCAATCTTTGAAAATCCTTCAATAAATATTGTGTAGTAGCCTGCAAGGCCCATAAATGATCTGACCTCTGTCACATTATTTGGTGCTGACCACTCTCTAATGACTTCTACCTTCTTAGGATCCACTGCTATCCCATCCTTTGAAATGATATGTCCCAAATAATGAATTTTCTTTTGATAAAATGAGCACTTTCTCAATTTTGCATACAACTAATGCTCCCTTAATACTTGCAAAACCATCCTCAAAAGATGTTCATTCTCTTCATATGACTTAGAATATATAAGAATGACATCAAGAATACAATACAAACTTTTCTAAATATTCTCAGAAAACACCATTCATTAAGCACATCAAAACAACTAGTGCATTTGACAACCCAAATGGTACCACTATGAACTCATAATGACTATACCTTGTCCTGAAGGCGATCTTTTTGATATCTTCCTCCTTAATCCTTACCTTAGATCTATCTTTGAAAATATCTTTGCATCCTTCAATTGATCAAAAAGGTAATCAATCCTTGGCAGAGGATACTTGTTCTTAACAGTCACTTTATTCAAGTGTCGGAAATCAATGCACAATCTTAATGTTCCATCTTTCTTCTTCAAAAAAAATACTGGGGCACCCCAAGGTGAAACACTTGGGAATATATACCCCTTCTTCAGAAGTTCTTCAAGCTGCATTTTCAACTCCTTTAGCTATGGTGTACTCATTCTATAAGGAGTCTTTGACACTGGAGCTGCTCCAGGCATTAAATTTATAGAGAAATCAATATCTCTTTTTGGGGGTAGTCCTGGTACCTCCTTTAACACACATTCAAACTCTTTTAGGACTTCATAATCTTCCAAATTTGGCACCTTATCTTTAGGTGTCTCTTCCATATGAGCTGCAAATATTTGGCACCCTTTCCTGTAACATTTCTTCAGCGGGAATACTGAAATTTCTTTAATGGTTACTACCCTGGGAATTCCCTACACATTCTTTAGGTTCCCTTCCTCATCCAAGCAAGTAAATGCTTTGTTATGACAGTCTAATAGAGCATGATGTTGGTCCAACCAATCCATCCCAATTAGACAGTCATTGGAACCTAAAGGCAAGATGTTCAAATCTACCTTGGTGTTCAGTCCATTCATGTCCATAAGACATGACTTAACCATCTCATTAAATTTTCTTTTGGCTCCTGTAGCCAGCTTCACCAACCAAGATTTCCCATTCTTGCTTCTTGGAAAATTCAAACTTTCCACCATCTTAGGATCTATATAACTATGACTAGCTCCTGAATCAATTAAAATAGCAATGGTTTGGTTGTTGATCATACCTTCCACTTCAATCATGTGTGACTGATACTCTTTTTTCTTGTTGTCTAGGGCTGCATAGATCCTTGGCACATTTCTTCCCATGTCCTCCACTGTTTCATCGTGTTGTACATTGTGAACAGTCCTTCCTTTTTCACCTCTGCGAGGACAATCTCTGAAAATATGATCTCCTTTACAACCCCAACATTGAATAGGTGGTTTCCTTGGCCTTTGACTCCCTGTGTCAATCGTTCTAGGTTCTTTAGGCGTTTGTTGTCCCTGTGTATTATTTTTTAAGAAGGGTGGCTTAGATCCCTTATTCCTCTGATCCATATTGAATTTCTTCTTGTATTCCCAAGATTTTTGGAAAGTTGGCCTTGCTTTATGCTGATCATATAGGCATTTATCTCGCCTTATGGTATCCTCTAGTGTCTTGGGATCATCATACTGTATTTTGTCACTAATAAATGATGGCAATCCACTCAAATACCTTTGAATTTTGACTGTCTCATTCTTGATGAAATAGACATACTTCAGTAGTTCTAGAAACCTTCTCTCATATCCATCTATGGTCATATTCCAAAGCTTGAGTTCAAAGAACTCTTTCATTTTCTTGTCATAGTATCTCTTAGTCAAGTATTTCTTCTCAAAATACTTCGTGAATTCCCTCCAAGTAACACTTTTCTCTTTAATGTGTTGCACCTGCAAAATCTGATCCCACCACATGGATGCCTTTCCCTTGATTTGATAGATGGAAATTCTACCTTCTGCATGAGAAGAATAATTATGCAATTGAAAATACTTTCTCATGCCCAACAACCATGTTTCTGCATATTCATCCTTTTTGTGCTCACCATCAAATGTAGGAGGTTTTATTTTGTTCATTTCTCCTTGTAGTTCATCCACCCCAGACCTGTCATGCTTTTTGATAGGGGATGGACTTGAGCTACTATGTGATCTCTTATTGGAATTCCTCAGGGAGTGGTGGTGATGCCTGCTAACACTTCTTTCTTTTCTTTTCTCATCATGAGACCTGTGATTTCCTGACTTGCTTGAGCCACTCTCCTTATCTAATTTATTTTCTATTATGTTCAAGATATCCAATAACTTCATGTTGAAGTCATCCTGATGCTCCTTAGCTCTCATAATCCTTTCATTATCAACTTTATGGTTTTGGACATCCTTCTGCAAATTTTTAATGGTTTCT
The DNA here is from genome assembly GCA_009831015.1 of Picea engelmannii. NCBI lineage: Eukaryota > Viridiplantae > Streptophyta > Pinopsida > Pinales > Pinaceae > Picea > Picea engelmannii. The sequence continues at coordinate 39,268 of ML839287.1, read as the reverse complement.
GCCATATTCATGTTTTCATATCTTCCTTCTCCATGTCCATTGCAGTTTGTTCCTTCAATGCCCAAATGGACATCCATCCATTTTATCTCATCTTGTTGACTGTAATTCCCTTGTGCCTCTTCCATTTCCATGGACTCTACAAAATGTGTAGCCAACAAAACTTTGTCAGACTATCTGTTTCAGTAATTTCATGAAAAATATGAACCATTTTGGTTCAATAATATACCAAAATCCTTTCTTCTCATTTCCTGAAAGTTTGATGCCTAGATCAATTTTTTGGGTGGTTATTTAGACTCCATTGTTCAATACATTTCCAACACCTTCTCACATGCTCAATTCTGAGTCTGGAGCAGAAAGTTATGGTCATTTGAAAATTTTCCATTAACTTTTATGTTCATACTTCCACTTGGCGCAACTCTACGATGTAATTATGCATTTTCGTACCTACTCCATTGAAATTTTTGTATGACCTCAATTGGGTTTCTGCATAAACACATTATGGACATTATGTCCAAGTTTCACCTCATTCTGGGTTTTGGGCTACTAGTTACAGCCTGCTAAAGTTCTAGGCCCATTGTACTTTTGGTCTGGAAAGCTACATGTACCTTATTTTCCATATTAAACACCTTTAACATGCCCATAAATTTAATTCATCTCTTGGAATGTCTTGTATGGATCAATATATTTCCATTGACTTCTCTTGTGCCTCAATCTAATTTTGGAGATAAAGTTATGACTCTTTGAAATTAGATGGGTCTTAAAGTTTACCCTTCACTATTTAAGCTGTAACTTTCTCATAAAAGCTCTATTTGACGAACAATTTACCCCATTAGAAAGATCTATCTGAGATATTTCATTTGATCTCTAGAGACATAGTGTACCTTTGGTACACCTCTATCTTGTGGTTTTTGAGTTGCTAGAAACGCTCTTAAGGCCCTCAAAAATGCATTGCAAAAAGATGACATTCAAATAATATAAAACATCGCAAAAAATCACTGGTTTTCTATTGTTATTCACCTTCCAAATGACTTCGCGCGCACAAATTTCAACCTGTAAACTTATATTTACCATGCGCGGAAACAACACAAGGGAAATTGTGCTTCGCTCACTTTAAAACCACTGTGTATCACTTCTCTGTCACGCCACTAAGTTGCGCACACTACTTTCATGTCATGCGCCAATATCCACCACGCGTTGATATCCACTGCGCGCAGTTCACTCAACGTGTTGCACCATGCCAGATTTTAGTATGTCTCCACTGCACACAAAAAATCTGCGCACACCATTAACAAAACGTCGCGCCACAACATATACTCACATTGCACGCGCAACTACCAAAATCCACTGCACTATGCCAATACTGCGTGCACCATGCACGCCATTATTATGAATGTCCACACCGCGCACACTTCTTATGCATATGCACACTGCGCAATGCCAAATTTAGCGCGAGCACCCACATGCCAACATTTTTCCACGCGACGCCAAAATTTAGCGCACACACACCAGAAAACCACTATTTTTCTACGCGGTACCAAAATTTAGCGGGCACACCCGCACACTAACATTTTTCCGTGCGGCACCAAAATTTAGCGCATGCACCAATATGCCAATATCTTGGCGTGCAGTGTTGAATTTTGCCTATCACAGGCTTTTCACTGTGCATCATGCATTTTTAGTGCGCCCATCTATGCACCTTCACCTTTATGCGCATCAAATCCTCGTGAATTTCGCTACACAAATTGGGGCTTTTTCCTAACTTTTTCCCCAATTTACCATAGACATTCTACAACCACGAAATTCATTCAGTTTCACCCTGATAACACCAATTCAACCTCCACAACAACAAATCATTGTGGGTTGACATTTCTGGAACAAATTTCTCCAAAATCAATTCACAAATTGAGAATTTTAATTATAAAACTCGCTCCAACTTTCATGGCCTCACTGTGACTTCAAATTCAACCAATTCTGGGTTCAAATTTGCTAGAATGGATATTAAATCGGGAATATCTCATCACTTGCCCAAATTTCTCCATTTTCTCATGAATTTAACAACAAAAATTGGGGATTTTCCCAATTCTGCGTCGTTGCTTCCAATATTACCATGGACACTCTACAAACTGAAATTTGGCCCATTCAAAATAAATCTTCTGTGAAGTTTCACATCACCTCAACTTGTTCGGCCCATCCAGGCTCAGTGTTGAAAACTGAAGCTCTAATACCATGTTGTAACATCCTCGACCATCCATGAAGGGCCACGCTACGCTAGATAACTCTTACTATTCTCTCTGTGGAACATATGTAACATACCCAACATCCAACTGAGCTATGCCAGATAAATTTTTTGAACTACATGCATTTAAAATATATACACACAAAACTCTCGCGGAAGCATTATATGTAAAACATGAATAGATAAATACGTTATGTAATGCACAAATTCACATTAAAATAACAGTAAACATAGACATGCAGCATATACAGGAAATACCCATAACATTCAGATAGTTATAAACACACATAAGATAAACCCACAATTATAAACACGTAAATAACAATGCAGCATGTAAATTTATCACCCAATTGGCACTTATCTTGGTAAGAATGTCACAAACTGTGTGTAGACCTTCCACGAACCTCCCAACCTTAGAGCACACTATTCATCACTCTCAACAGTGAGTCACCCCCGAGCTGGGACTAAACTCCACCCGGGTAAAGGGATTCCTAACCAGGCTAAGGCTCGTGGACAAAAGGAAAGACTCTGTCATAGGTTCCAACTCAAACTAACAGCCTACATTCCCTCATTCCCCACATGCATGTCCCACCCAGGAAGTGTGCCCCTTTTCTACTCAACAGTCCTTCGACTGCCCCACTTCCTTTCTGGGCTTCAACAATAGGCTGGATAGGAAGTCTGAGAGCACTGTAGTTGTAGTTCAACACCTTCAGGAAATCAATCCCCAACAATTCTCTCACCCAGATAATTTCTCACGGGCCTGACAACCCACTTCTTCAGTCCAACTCCCAAGCTAACCAGATACACCAACACTAAAGGCTATGGATACGGGTTCAGGTATAGTGAAATGAATGTCTAAAAGATGACTGACTGTGTGAGTGAAAATGGTCATGGAGTCATGGCTGAATGATGGAAGAGTGATGGGAAGATGATAGAAAATGAACTAATTCCCCACAATATGTATGCATGTCCCCAACTTGACACTTGTCATGTTGGGAGCTACTTTGGCCCACTTGTACGCAACTTTAGAACTTAGGAAAAAATAATTATCCATACTTTATTCTTTAAGAAATATTAATATAATATTCCCTTTTGGATTAAGCTCCCTATATTAGCCCCTTTCCTTAACTTAGCCCCTCCCTTTCCCTAACTAGTGGAGTTTAGTCCCCCATATCTTTTATCGTGGCCAGTCTGCGTGCAATGATGTATTTTATATTAATTATGAGACATGTACAAAAATAGGCACACTGGCCTTTAACATATAGTCCCTCCAGCCTAATCAAAACATAAGCATCCTAGTTTATCATAACTTGGCTCACCAGCCTATAAAACACAACATATACACAAAGGCTCCCTGGCTTCAATATTGCACGCACTTAAGTTATTGCGCGTTGTATCCTGAAATGTGCACCCTTCATCATTTTACTACGCAGTACATATGCGCACTATGCCATGAATGTGCATACAAATGATATCAAAACAACTCACCGGCTTAAATACATTTTCATTTACATTACAATTGGGTTCGGCCTAGGGATATTACATCATTTGTTCCACTACATTATGTAATTTCTTGTTATCCAAGATTGATGTCAATCTTTTTGTTGGTGGTAGAGTATTTACGTGCTCATTGGCTTTATTTTTTTGTTCCTACACAGTCCTTATTTTCTCTTCCAGTGCGTGCATATCTGGGTTGGTATTAATCTCTGTCCAAATGTGTGTGCCTTCCTCACACATCTTTATGGATTCATGTTACAATATTTTTATCTTTTCCACCGAGCTATGAGTCGTCATTTCCCTTTTTTTTCTCTCTTCTGGTGGTGTCCCTTGCAGTGTGCATAGTTCCAACTCTGTGATATTGTTCTAGAGTCCCTTGATGACTAATCTTATCTTAGATACATTCTCTTCTACTATAGCCTCTACTACCAATGTTACTTCTACGGATTTATTCCTTGTTATGATGCCAGTTTAATGACTTGTCCTTATCCACCCGTAATTGTCATTTCTGTCCTTTTTGTACTTTGAGCGGTATTTTCATGTGGGACAGTGTAATTACTATTGCATGGTTTATTTATTTTTCATATTGTTGGCCCTCGACCAAGTTTTGGGGAAACTTTGGTCAGTTTTGGAGGTTTTGGCACACTTTTGGACTTTGACACATTGGTCGAAGTAGGAGTGCCCAGGTGGAGCTGAGATCGTGGATCTCACCTATTTTGAGGCTTATGTGGACTTAATAAGGGGTCCTCTGGGTTTTGTAACAGGTTTATGGGATGTCAGCCCATGGGTTTTCCCCATATTTAGGCCTTATTGTAAGATTTTGTAAAGTATAAATAAAGAGGAATGTATTGTAGAAGTAGTAGTTTTGTGTGCGAAGGGATGTATGTGGTTGAGGCTTTATGCTCAATAGTGATTTTGTAGACTGTTCTTAGTGCTTGTGATCCTTAGTGTGGAGCAGGTACTAAGTGTCGTGATAAGATATTTTGGCTCTGTGCATTTGACCTGTTTTTGGAAGGTAAAAAAGGAGAATCTAGTGCTTAGTGAGCAAATCTCTTGTCTTGTGCAAAGTTTGACCCTATGGCTTAGTGCACAGGAGCGCCTGGATGTAATATTTTGGTGAATAATAAAGAGGCGAAGTGGTTTGTGGATGTAGCCCCACCCTGGGGTGAACCACGTATATCTGGTGTTTCATGGTTTTCTTTGTGTAGTGTCATTTATGTTATGCATTTGCTTAGTTCTTTGATTATGATGTGTAATGAATATATATTTTGTTGCTTAATTACTTTAATTATGTTAAAGGGTAAATGAATGCTAGACTTAAATCATAGTGCTAAGTGCTCAGGGTGCATAATCACTTGTTGTTACTACGCTTATCTATCTTTGATTATTCTCTGCGGTGTTAATGAGGTTAATAAACCAATGAATGTTCACTTCCTAAGCATTAACAAAATATTTTGTGAAGTTCTCTTATCACAAAATTGTGTCCCATCCTGGTTACAGACACCTGTGTCTTGTAACCCCCCTACTTCTACCTCGGGTGAGACTTCACCTGCTTCGCAGGTGTTGCCGAAAGGGTTGGTATTCGGGGTTTTGTTGGTGCATTTCTAAACGTTGAACCCTGAGTCTTCCCCTGTACCAACAAATGGTTCCATTGTCGGAACCTGAAAATGTGATTGTCAGGACCTGCAACTGTGATTGCTAGGAACTGAAGTAAAGAAAAAGAAAAGATATGTGTATATATATGTTGTTGAAGTGGACAATACTCTACTTGACTTGAGAAGCTTTGTGCCAAGAAAGGAATTTGTTCTAAAGAAAAGAGGTAAGATTCTAAAAGAGGCAAGCTTTGTGCTTTGGTAAGAGAAAGATAAGTGAATTTTTTTGTTTTGAAAGAATGAATTTAAGTATGTTTAATAGATTATGTCCTAGTCTGAAGGCTAGGGTGCAGTTGAAAGAAAGAGTTGATTTGAGTAAATTTAATGGAAATGAAGAAAGATATGTTATTCCTATGCATAGAAAGAGTTTTTGCATTGATAAGTGGAAGGAGGAACCTAGAACGAATTTTTGCAGATTGTAGGTCCAACACGATGATTCTAGGGGAAGTGCACAGTACAAAAAATATTGGGTAACATTTAAGAGAAAAAGAAGATTGACTTTGTGTTATAATTGCAGAAGGTCGGGACATCTTGCTAAGGAATGCCTTGAGGTAAGCCCTATTTTTCTTTGTTGTAAGGTTGTTGGTCATAAGGTTGAGAATTGTCCAAGGATTATTGCTGAAGTTGAAGGGAGGGACATAAGACAAGAAAATTATGAAAAGATTCAAGAGACTAAGGGTATGTTAGAAAATCATAAAGAGAAAATGTAAGAGAAATTTCAGACTATGTTCTTACAGTTGGAAGAAACGATGGACGTTCATAAATATGTCAGTTTACCAGAAATCCTGAAAGCGAAACAACACATAAGTGCAAGAATAAAAGACTTCGACATAGACTATATAGTCTTGGATGAAGAAACACAAGTGAACATTATGACAAAAGAAACTTGGGAAGTTTTGGGAAATCCTATTGTGGTACCTTCTTTAGGAAGGATAAGCTTGTTTAAGGGCAAGATGAGAACTTTATGTGGAAGAGTAACTACTGTACCTATTATTGTTCATGGAATATCGACTGAAGAAGAATTTGAAGTCATTAGGTTTGTTGAGGACAACGCTCCTTTCCCACTTTTGTTAGGTAAGACTTGGATTGAGAAGGATCAGATCACAAGGAAAGAAGAGGAAGAATCTACAAAAAAGAAAAAACAAGAATTAAGGGATCTCATAGCTAGTAAAATAGACCAACTAAGAGAAGAATGAGCGGATAAGTCAAAGAAACAGAGCAAAGTAACAATGCAGGAGGGACAGAAAGCAAGAGAATTAGCTATCAAGTTTGAAAGAATGCAATAAGGCTTGAAGGACCTATCTATACAAGAGAGAATTGTGCTCACTCAGGAAGTGTTAAGAAAAGGGATATTAACTTCAGAACCTTTGAGGGAACCTCAATAGTGCGAAGCCACTACGCTAGGGGAAGATAAGAATAAACATGGAAAGAGGATTCCAAAAACAATTAAAGAGACTCAGATAACAAGAAAAAAGGAAATGAAGCTCAATAAAAATAAGGCTAAGTTGGAAAAGCTACAAGAATTTAAGGAAACTAGATGGAAGACTTCAAAGACTAGAACCTTGCAGGAGGTAGGTTCGTAGGGTTTGAACCTCGTCAGAACAACAGGTCCATGCAGATTTGGACTTATCCCTGGAAAAGTTATATAATCGTTGGAGGCATCCAGACCGTTAGAATGACACTCCAAAATGGTTAGGAAACACATTTATGGGTTTATAGACTGCTTTTGAATGTTGAGACCACGCCATAATGGCTAGATTTACATTAATGGAAGCATTTAACTCTAGTTCAAGTCTGTTGGAAGATTTGTCACATCACCCCTCTTATTTAACTTGTCGGTCGTGGCATTGGGACCACGTTTTGATACCCGTGACTAACTGAGCTAAGTTAAGAACTTTCCAAGTGTCGAACAATGCTACCTTTCATTTGAAAGTATACCCTGCCTGTCTATTTGTTAAAAACTAGAATGTCAAGTTAACCCAAGGACTTTGAGAATTCTGTCGAGGAACTTGTTAGGAAACTCATGGCCGAAAGACCTGTATCTGAAGGTATTCAATCATCGTCAACTAGGGGACTGCAGGCTTCCCCTTCTACCGGACATCATTCTGCATGCATCAACCCCGTAACTGAACAAAGAAGTAAGCACCGCAGTGATCTGGCTAATGTGAAGCAGATCCCATCAGTCCTGCTTGAGTATATTCTGCCTTTGGCTGGCACCTTTAACCGCGACAGTATCCTTGTGATTTCGAGTACTTTGTGTTCACTGAGTACACTCCAATATGAATTCGCATAGTAGAGAGTTAGTTAGGGCAGATCCTATTATTGAAGCATAGTGACTTCAACATAGGATATCGGAGAAAATATTCCATGCTAGCTCCTCACTGTTATTTAATGAAGACAATTGGAAGGAAACCTCGCATCGTCCTGCATCCATGGATCAAAGAGTTGGCGTAGTTAACCATATTAAATGTAATGAAGATTCCTCATTTTTGCCACCACCAGGGGGTTAACACTTGCATTAAACTCCTTCTATCATGTTATCATGGTAGATATCTATGGCTTGATAGAATAACTACTGTGGATCCAACATTGATCTACCAGAACACAGGTTTAATTTTGAAGGGTCTTGACCCACAACAGTTCTACCCAAGGAAGACCTCAGACCGTTCTTTAGCACAACACATCAAAGAATCTTATGGAGAGGTAGAAAAGGGGAAGCGATGTTACAAGGTAGCCTCCATACAGGATGGCATGGTGCACCTTGCTTTCCAACTCTTAGCTAGAAAGCTAGTGAGTAAGACCCGCCCCACAGAGGTCACCGGGTTCGTGGTGGACCTTGCAGGAAAGTGTGCGGTGGCATAGTTGGGACCATGTTTTTCTACCTGTGAATAACTGAGCTAAGTCAAGAACTATCCAAGAGTCGAACTGTGCTTCCTGTCATTATCTGAAAGTATACCCCGCCTGTCTATTTGTCTATCTGATGTCTGTTAAAAACTAAAATGTTGGGCGAACCCAACAAATTTGAGAAGTCTTTTGAGGAATTTGTTAGGAAAATCATGGCCGACAGAACTGTATCTGAAGGTATTCAAGCATCGTCGACTAGGGGACTGCAAGCTACCCCTTCAACCGGATGTTGTTCCACCTGCATCAACCCCGTAACTGAACAAAGAATCAAGAAGTGCAGTGATCTGGCTAACGTGAAGTAGATCCCATTGGTCCTACCTGAGTATATTCAACCTCTGGCTAGCGTCATTCTAGGGTCTTGACCCTAGTTTGAAGGGTCCCGACCCACAATAGTTCTACCGAGGGAATACCTAAGACTGTTCTTTAGCACAACACATCAAAGAAGCCTATGGAGAGGTAGAAAAGGGGAAGTGATATTACAAGGTATACTCCATACAGGATGGCATGGTGTGCCTTTATTTCCAACTCTTAGCTAGCAAGCTAGTGAGGAAGAACTGCCTCACACAGGTCACCAGGTTCGTGGTGGACCTTGCAGGAAAGTGTGTGGTGGCGTAGTTAGGACCACGTTTTTCCACCCGTGACTAACTAAGCTAAGTCGAGAACTTTCCAAGTGTCGAACTATGCTTCCTGTCATTATCTGAAAGTATACCCCGCCTATCTATTTGTCTATCTGTTGTCTATTAAAAACTAGAATGTCAAGCAAACCCAACGACTTTGATAATTCTGTTGAGGAATGTTTTAGGAAAATCATGGCCAACAAACCTATATCTGAAGGTATTCAAGCATCATCGAGTAGGGGACTATAGGATTCCCCTTCGACTGGACGTCATTCTGCCTGCATCAACCCCGTAACTAAACAAAGAAGAAAGAACCGCAGTGATCTGGCTAATGTGAAGCAGATCCCATTGGTCCTTCCTGAGTATATTCCACCTCTGGTTGGTGCCATTAACTATGATAGTATCCCTTGTGATTTTGAGTACTTTGTGTTCATTGAGTACACTCTGAAAGGAATTCACATAGTAGGGGGTTAGTTAGGGCAAATCCCATTGTTGAAGCATAGTGACTTCAACTTAGGTGACTGGAGGAGCTATGCCATGCTAGCTCCTCACCATTATTTAATGAAGACAATTGGAAGGAAACCTCGCATTGACCTACAACCATGGATCAAGGATTTGGCACAGTCAACCATACTAAACCTAATGAATATTCCACATTTTGGCTGCCACTAGGAGGTTAACGCTTCTGTTAAATGCCTTCTGTCATGTTATCATGGCAGATATCTATGGCTTGACAAAATAATTACTTTGGATCCTTCGTTGATATACCGAAACATAGGTTTAAGTTTGAAGGGTCCTAACCCATAATAGTTCTACCCAAGGAAGACCTCAGACTGTTCTTTAGCACAACACATCAAAGAAGCCTATGGAGAGGTAGAAAAGGGGAAGCGAGGTTACAAGGTAGCCTCCATATAGGATGGCGCGGTGCACCTTTCTTTCCAACTCTTAGATAGCAAGATAGTGAGGAAGAACCACCCCACACAAGTCATTGGGTTCATGGTGGACCTCACAGGAAAGTGTGTGTAGGGCATGCAGATGAACTGGGCGAACTACCTCATCAACGAGTTAGAAAAATATTGTTGCAAAGCCCAGAACTCAGGATATGAGTTTCACTACAATTGGTTGATCATCCTGATTCCATTTTTGGCTTGGCATATGCCTGAAGGAGATACTTTCCTAGCGATTGAACCTATAGAGCCCCTGGCCGCTCAGTTTTCCACCCTATGGTATACCAATGACATGATGAAGCAGTGGCAGTCTAATGTTGTGTTTCATAGATATTATCAACAGTTGAAATTCGCCATTGAATCATTCCCTCGTATGACACCGTGTACCCTGTATCAGTACCATCCCATAGCGAAGTTTTGTGTTGATCCCCACTTCATTTAAATCACTGCGTGAAGAGATGAGCACCAGGAAAGATTGTAGTCATACTATAAGCTCACGGATGAAGATATGGAACAGATTATAAAGGATTGACCAAAATAATTTCTTATACCTATTGCCAATGCAGAGTTATCTGACATTGATACTATATGAATCCCAATGGTTATGCGAGTTGAACATGTCGGACAATCTAATGGGATGAATAAGCATAGGAAACTCAAAAAGAAGGTTGAATTCCAGGACATAGAGAGTGACGAAGAGTAAGAAGAGGAAACCTATAGATATAGCGGGTCTATCTTGCCAAGAGGAGGAGAAGATGTAGAAGATGGACAAGGAGGAAGAGATGAAGGAGAAGAAGAACAAGGAGGAGG
>ML839287.1:0-28505 GCA_009831015.1 Picea engelmannii | reverse complement strand
AAGAAGGAGCTATATTATTTATGCTGAAGTTGAGGAAGGCTTGTTGGTTTGTGATCTTATACACAAGGATGTTATACGATTAAAGGTATGTATTTATGTATGTTTTGAGGGTTATGTCTTGGAGAGTCTTAGTATATGCTTTGAAGCATATCTTGGAAGTATTTGGCACATGACTAGAGGCATGTCTTGGTGATTTTGGACATACAATTTGAGAGACATAGCACATGCTTTGCTATACATTTTGGAGATCATGGATTATCCTTTGTTTCACATCTTAGATATGTTGGTACATGCTTGAGGCATATTTTGGCAAATACCTTTGTCACATTGTTTTTTACTGTAGGGAAGGAATTTTGGGGGATGAAACAATGCGAAAATATGAGGTTTATGGAAAAGGTGAAATAAGGCTGAAGGCATAAGAAGATAAATAATATCAAGAAGATCAAGAAGATAAATAAAGAAGAGAGAGGAAAGAGGAGAACATGGGGGAAAAGAAAGAACAACTAGCACAAGACCTGGGAAAACTAGCCGAGCATGAGCTGTATATAGCTCATAATGAGTTGTCACTAGTCGAACATGAGTTGTATCCAAATCACAATGAGGTGTCTAAAGGCCTTGATCATAATGTATAAATATGTAAGGGGGGTTAGGGAAAGAGAGACAAAGACATAGAGAGAGAGAGTATCATGGTGAGAGTTCAGAGTGTAGAGCACTATAAAGAAGCTACATATGTGAGGAGAATTGAGTGCTAATAATATACTGTAGCGTAGAGCGCATCCAAGACACTTAAATATAAAAAATAATATTCCTGTAGGTATGACAATGTGGAGTTACAATCTTTCCCTCACCACTGCAGAATATTGGTTCCTGTAGTTCCCATAAAGATACCTCGGGTGATATTTCACCTGCATGTAGATGATGCTGAAAGGGACAATGTATGTAGGGTTTTGTTGGACTAAGTAACTTGAACCCAAGGTTTTGAAAGTACCTATGTGCATTCCAACAAATGGTTCCATTGTTAGGACCTGGAATCTAAAAGTGAGGAAATTTTTTCGAGAACAACAAGGAAGGAGATAACCGAATGGATGGAACAAAAAAAAAAAAAATTTTCCCGGAAGGATAATAAAAACCATGCACTAAAGAATAGACAGTGGCTGCAAAGGTATGTGTACACAGAATTTCTTAAGATATCTTTCGAAGGATTCCCAAAACTTTTAGCAAAATGGTTGTGAATATTTGTGGAAAATACGGGTAGACACATACCAACTGTGCCAAAGAACTGGACTCATGAACTAGTGGAACAAGTGGATTCAATAGACAACATGAATTTCCGCATAGTTGGATTTTGGCTATATAATATATTGGGAGGCTACTTAAAATAATTTTCCATAGACTATACCCAAGCTTATAATGTCGCAGAAAAAGACTTATTTAAAGTCCCGCGAGGAAGATTCATAAAGTCGTTAGCTACTTGGATAAAAATGTTTCTATGTAACAAGGAAGTGATGAAAATGGATTCCGATAGATAAATAAATTTGCACACACAGAGGGACTGGGGTTGTTGAATGAGAGATGATTTGAGAGTAGGAAAAATTGACAAAGGAAGAGAAGACTGAGAATGCAGGAGAAAAAGGAATATTAGGAGGAGAAGATGAGTTTGGAGTTCTGCATATTGGGATAAGGTACAAGAATTTGAGAACTAGAGATAAGAAGAGAGAGAAGTGCAATGAGTACTTGGAACATCGAGAAAATATCTGTATCATAGAGTTACAATAGAAAGAGGGATAAGAAGAAGATATCCAGTTCAATCCAGTTATAGAGGAATCAATAATTCCTTCCCGAGTCGATTCTTGGATTGAAACCACAACCTCGTGTGCATTGCCTAAATCTGATACAACGTTCGAAGACCTCTTCATATCACTTGTAATCAGTAGAGAAACAACAACCAGAGAAATAGTAGTAGTACAGTTAATCAGAATCATCCAGTATCACCAAGAAGGGGTCCTACACATAGTAACATAGTAGGGGTAGATAACACACTAATATTACCAGAGTTTAAAGGAATTGGATCAAAAGACGCATAACAACATATTTTCATATGTGAATCAATTTGAACTACAAATAATTTCCAAGATGACGGTGCAAAGATCACACAGTTGGAAACAAACTTTAGAGGATACGCGCTAGTTTGGTACATGAAGCTCCAAAGTACCGGACCACTAGGTCAAACAAGTACATTAGCAGAGATCACACAAGAATTATTAAAGGAATTCAAGAAACCAAAATTTGAGTCGTAGTACATTATTGAGATCAAGGAGATCAAGCAAGTACATAATGAGTTAGCATGGGAGTTCGATCATAGATTGAAATATTTGATGGGTAGATTTACATTCCAAATACCCTATCAACAACATATAGAGTGGTTTATTGTGGGATTTCTACCTCACATTCATAGTCCTTTAATACATCAAAAGGTTATATCACAATATAAGGAGTTGAATATTTATATGACGTTGGAATCCTCTTCGGTTGCAGACAATGGTGGAATGGCACAGATATAGAACCAACTAGTTGCATTAATAGTTAAGTTGGATGAAATCACGAAGGGGAAAGAGAAAGAAGAAAAAGTATGGTGCACCAAGTGTAGAATTGAAGGTCACCATAAATATGAATGTCTATCCTTTTCACAGTACTTAGCAGTTGGAGTACCAAACCCAATACCAGGAGGAGGATACTGCGAGATATGTAAGAAATGCAGAAATAACCCCCATGAGTTCCAGTCATTACAAAAATATCACAGTACCCCAAGAATCTTATTCTATATATTTTTCAAATCAATGGGACATGAAGATAAGGATTTTCATGCATTTGATTTGATGAAGGTCCAACTCACATCAGATATGCACATAATTGAGGCAGAGAATGTTGCAAAAGAAGGGGGAGGGAAATACAATAATCAAAGAGGATTTAATAAAGGAAATTGAGGAGGATTTAATAAGGGTTAAGGTAGAGAAAACTTCGATAGAGGAGGAAGAGGCCCATAAGATGCTATAACTATAACCAACCAGGACACCTAGTGCAGTATTTCCAAAACACATGCATAACATGTACTTATTGTTGGGTGTTAGAACATGAGATAGAGGATTGTCCACAATTGCTGGAAAAGTGGCAGGCCAGAGGTAATCAAAATCATAACCTGAATATTCAAAATATATCATCCGAGATATGGGACGAAGGACCCAAAATAACAGTCATTACACGTGGAGTAACCAAAACAGGGATATATGCAAGCAATATAAGGAAACATGTTGAGCAATGGGTAAAGAAATCAACAGTACCCATGTCAACATTCGACTCACAACACAAAAAAGATACCTATAAAAGGATGAGGGAAGAATTATTACGACAAGAGTGGGAAGAACCAACACCTTCTACACCACATATGGTATATAAGCCTCCCAATAATGACCTGACCATGACCAAAGGACTGTTGGAGAAGGTAAGTACCTTAGGAAAATTTTTGAAGTGTTACCTAGAGCTGGTCGAGGATGAAAATGCATTGCATACATTATTCTCTATGATCGATCCATGCGCACAAGGAAAGGAATCCCCTACTGAAAATAATTTAGTGAACTAGATACCATGAAGAAAAGAACCAATGGAGATTTTAGGTTTAGTGCACAGATTGGGGAATACGACATAGACAATGTGATCTTATAATTGGGATCCAATGTGAACGTGTTACCTAAGAATACATGGGAAATGATGGGGAAAACCAAGTTAGTTTGGTCACCCATTCAATTGATATTAGAAAATGAGTACAAAATAGTACGTATTGTCCGATTAATAGGAATACCTATGAATATAGATGGAGTGCGAAGTGTCACAAATTTTTAAGTTGTTGAGATTGTGGATGACATCCAACCATACCTAGTGTTAATGCGACTAGAATGGGCCTTCAATAACCAAGCCATTATCAATATGAAAATGAGAGAGATGATATTTGAAGTAGGAGAGTTGAAAGTTACTGCTCTATTAGACCAAAAAGAAGGAAGGAGGTACATAGAACCAATGAAGGGAAATGAAATTGATAACTTGTATAACATGACTACAAGGATGGATGGTTATGTTAACCCCACCACAGATGGTGCGTTGAGTTGGAGAAGCATCAATTTGTGTACATCAGACTCCGAAGTAGGTCTGGAAAATTTGTAGTAGAGGATCCATGAAGCCTCAACATGGTGATGCGTACACATGACCAAATCATTCTGCTGGATTGGAATAGAACTATGTGACCTGCCTAAGTATGAAAGTTTGAAAGATATAACAACGTTTCTACATAAATTCAAGGAACAAGTATCATAACAACATAGGCTACTAGCACTAGACATGGTACTGAAGGCCACCCCAGCCATATGGTGGGAGACACACACAAAAAACATAGAAGACTGGAAACAGGGTAGTAGACTAATACAAGTTAGATTAAATACTTAAGTGAGAGACATGATGTAGAAGTATACTGGATAAGGAAAACTAATAGATCATGTTGCACAATATGGAAAATTATGGAATTCAATACCAAGGAAATAATGAACACATGGGTTCATACATACCCTTGACACCATCCCAAAGAAATCATACCTAGAACTGGATATGCGTAGAGAAAAACCAGACTAGGATTACATAACTCAAATATTCCAGGTAGCCTTTACCTTTCAGAATGATTCACTCCTAATAAGTACAACATTATAGGCGAATAAATAGAAAATATTCACCAAAGAAGAATCAATGGAAGTAATACATATATGAAACACACACAATGCCTCTATGATGGTTCACAAGTTATTGGAATGCTACAATGTGACACAAGAGGATCAAGATGGTGAAGATCCTCACAATATCCAAGTACTAGAAATAGAGGGGGAATGAATAGTATAGGACCCATAGCTGGAATCCACAACCTATGCGCAACCAATCAAGACATGAAAATTCAATATTGGGACAGAGGAAAACCCTAAGTTTACATAGATAAGAGATTACTGGGATGAGGAAACCGTAGAAAATATAGTAGATATACTACGCAGATACCAAGACCTATTCCCAACTACATTCTCAGAGATGAAAGGGATAGTGGGCGAGCTAGGGGAGATAAGGATCCCACTGAAACTAGGCATAAAACCAATGAAACAAAGACCCTATAGACTGAACCCAAGATATAAAGAAAAATTAAAGGAGGAAATAGACCGCATGCTCAACGCAGGATTCATAGAACCGTTTGAGGAATCAGAATGGATAAGTCCCATGGTGGTACAGGAAAATAAAAAAAGGGGTATAAGAATCTGCATCGACTTGAGGAAACTAAATGATGCATTCTTGCACGATCCATTCCCAACACCATTTAGGAAAACCAACAAAAAGTTGGCAAGGAAAACAAGTTTTAGGTTGGTATACGGGTAGGAGGGAGTAATGCTGATGGAGTTTATTGTACTGATCCTGCATATCACAACTATCACAGATCTTATGGATTCAGGCACAATATCAGAACGATTGTCACAACTGGTACAACTTGAGGAGGATATATCGATCATAGGTTTTCTCCAGCAGGTTCAAAAAGAAATGGAAAAAGCACGGGATGATAGACACATTAAGTTAAAAAAATTCCAAGTAGGGGACTTGGTAATACTATATGATAGAAAATTTATGCAGCACCTAGGGAAGTTCCGTATGCACTGGTTAGGACATATGTGATCAAGGAGGTAATAGAGGAAGGTATTGTGTAGTTGGAAACACTTAACATATAAGTTTTTAAAGGAAGGGTGAACGGTAGTTGGCTAAAACTCTATGAAGAGGGCCAACAATATGCACAATAGGAAGAACCATGGAAAAAAAAGCATGTGCATAAATAATGACAATGGGAACTGCACATAGACATGAAACAATTCCAACCAAGGAGATTATATGTGTTGGCACAGGGGTAGACCCAGGGTTCAACGCTTAACAACACACCAACAAAACCCTGACTACTAGCCCTTTTAGAAACACCTGCAAAGTAGGTGAAGTCTCACCCGAGGAAGAGGCAAGGGGGGTTACAGGATGAAGGTGTCTATAACCAGGATGGGACATGATTATGTGATAAGAGAACTTCGTCAAATATTATGTTAACACTTAGGAAGTGAACATGCATTATTTTATTAACCTCATTAACACCGCATAGCATAATCAAAGATAGATAAGCATAGTAACAACAAGTGATTATGCACCTTGAGCACTTAGCACTGTTAGTTGAGTCTAGCATTCATTTACCCTTTAACATAAGTAAAGTAATTAAGAAACAAAATATATATTCATTCAACATCATAATCAAAGAACTAAGAAAATGCATAACATAAATGAAACTGCACAAAAAAAACCATGAGACACCAGATATATGTGGTTCACCCAAGGGTGGGGCTACATCCATAAACCCCTTCACCTCTTTATTATTCACCAAAACATTACATACAGTCGCTCCTGTGCACTAAGTCACATAGTTGAACTTCACACAAGATAGGAGATTTGTGCACTAAGCACTAGATCCTCCTTCTTTACCTTCCAAAAATAGGTCAAATGCATAGAGCCAAAATCTCCAATCACGACACTTAGTACCTTCTCCACATCGAGCATCACAATCACTAAGAACAGTCTACAAAATAACAGTCGAGCACAAAGCCTCGACCACATACATCCCTTCGCACACACAACTACTTCTTCTACAATACATTCCTCTTTATTTATACTTTACAAAATCTTACAATAAGGCCTAAATATGGGGAAAACCCATGGGCCGACATCCCATAAAACCATTACAAAACCTATAGGATCCCTTACTGGGTCCACATAACCCTCAAAATAGGTGAGATCCACAATCTCAGCTCCACTTGGGCACTCTTACTTTGGCCAACATGTCGAAGTCCAAAAGTGGGCCAAAACCTCCAAAACTGACCAAAGTTTCCCCAAAACTTGGTCGAGGGCCAATAGGCCCCCAACACTCACTTGTGACTCATCTCAAGTCACTCAGGTCTAGAAAATGTTGGTTAAAAAGAATCAATATTAACTCAAGCTACCTTGACTTGCTACCTCACCTGAGCCTCCTACTCTGTGAGCTCCTGGACTGTTTGCTCTATAAAAGGCCCTTCTAGGCGATGTTCTACGACTGCAACTACTTGATCTAACTATGAACCCTGTACATCGATCTCCTCGAACACCTTGCAAGCTTCGTCTTGCACATTTTGTAACTTTTGTGTTACTTCCATCACCTTACCCTGGAGGGCAGTGATCTATTGTTGTACTGTGTGTTGCTCCTGGGATCTCTTCATCCTTTCCACTACTGTGAACAGCTTCATATGTGCCTGTAATGAAAGTTCTTGTTACTAAACCTCCTGTAACTAAGCTTCTATATGATTTAACTCTGGATCCTCGGCTAGGCATTCATACGTCTGGGCATTTCTGTCACTCAACTGTTTACATGCTGAGGTGAGGGATTTTATACTTTCTACTGTGTTTTTTTTAGACTCCTCCCTCTGGTCACGCACCTCCCGCAGGGTGCTCGACATTGTTCGGGCCTCTAGTTCAGTTGTCCTAGCCTGAAACTATTGGAGGGTCTCTACGAGCTTTGTTACTTGAGATTTGACATGCTCTTTCTCCTCCTGTACCAAGCCTGGCATAGAGTGACACACTTTGCTTACTTCTTCTTTGAACATGACCTTCTCTGTGAGCAACTGCTCTTTTTCCTTCTGTAGCTGGGCTTTGCCAAATTTATTTTCCTTCTGAAGCTTCGCTTGAATATTTGATTTCTCACTTTCATAGGCAGCTACACTGTCCTACGCTGTTCCTAACTATACTAGGACTTTTTTTTTCTACTTTTTCAAGGCTTATGTATCCTTCTCCTTATCTTCTTGATCTCTCTGGAACCGAGCATCTAGTGCATCAACAAGCCTTCTTAGTTGGGCTTCTCTTTCAACGATCATTTCTCTCTATTCCCTTCTGTATTCCTTCAAACCTACCTCCAATACTTTGACCTGTTCTAGAGGTATTCCTTTAAGGTTAACCTCAACATCCAAGTTGGGGCTTACCTGTATTTTTGCACGGGTGGGAAACTTTATGATATACTGGGGGAGGGTGATCCAAATCCCTATTTCACCCTACAGAGCTGGTTCATCACCCAATTCTACGGTCTGTGATGAGGAAGGCGCAAATGACATAGTAGACACTGCGCAGATTAAGTGAAGAACCTGTTGCACTTCCTTCAACTCCCTCTCAATCCTTTCATATAACTCAAACTATTTCTTGACGTAGACCACCACCTCTACCTCGGTAGAGTTTCTGCGCGACCTCTCGATCTTAAGGATCGCTCACTCTATTTCATGAGCCGAAGTGGCTCTTTCGATTCCTGTTGAAATTTGCACTTATCGATCCACAGGTCCTTTCAGAAGCTCCCCTGTGAAAACAACATGAGGTGTGAGCTATACCTTTCCCCAACGACCACAGTGCTATTACCAAGGCCCAATTTCAACGGCGCTTGTCACAACTCACGATCTCGCGAGTTCACGAGTCGAAGCTCTCGACTCCTCCTTTCCAATCCTACGAGACCCGAAATCATAAAACGGTTATGGCTCCTTTCTGTCAGCGCCTCCATGCGTGGCCACTGGCTAGGCTTAACTGCTAGCACCTCTCGCTACTCGCACCTTCGCGATTTTCAACATCCAACCTTGGCACCTTCCCTTCATGAACCCTTGAGAAGCAATATTAACTTTTCTTCTCACGTTATCACTACTCGCGACTTCGTGAATTGAAGGGTTGAGTCTCCATGCTCTTCCCATGTGAACCTCCGAGACTTAAAAGTCAGCAAAGGTTGACCTTCCTTCCGCACTTCTTGCAACTTGCCACTTCATGAGTTTCAATGTCGAGCTCTTGTGATCTCATCTCGCGAATCCCTGAGATGCGAGAAGTCAATGGAGTGTTGACTCCCTTCCTCTTGGTGACGCGTATTCACCTGTCAATCACCCAGGACCACCTTGTGGTTCTTCCATGTGTCCACACTCGTGCCTTAGCTCTCATCACTTCGTGACTTCTACAATCGAGACGAGGTCCTCCCAACCTCTGAACCTCAGAATGCGTGAAACACATGATGAGGCTTTGATCCAACGGTCCTCCCTTGACTCAGATCCAACGACTGTCTCCGCTCCTCCCAATTTCGCCACTCACGACTTGGGGCACCCAACTCTTGGGCTCTTACCTTGTGAACCTCCAAGTTCGCGAGATCCCTTGATCTCTACCACCTGTCCTCCTCAGATGGATGGTCCTAATCCCTTCGTGACTTTGCTACTCGTGAATTGGAGTGCCCTACTCTTGGACTCTCACCTTGCAAACCTTCGAGTTCGCGAGATCCCTTAATCTCTGCCACCTTTCCTCCTTAGATGGACAATCCTGATCTTCTCACGACGTCACAAATTGTGAAGTCAAGGACTTCCCTCTCTGACCTCCGGTGTCCGAATCCCAAATATGGTCGATCTCATGACACGTGTCCTCCTTCCAGTGAACAACTCAGATCTACTCGGGACTTCGCTACTCGCGAAGTCAAGATGCTCACCCCTGTGAGTCTCGGTGCCCGAATCTCTGAAATGGATGATTTTGCGACATGCATTCTCCCACAGATAGATGGCTCAGATTGTTTCTCCTTTTCGCGATTTCTGATGTCGAGTGCCCAGACTCTCGTCCTCCGGACCCCTGAACTCCCGAACGTCGATATCCCGATCTCCAACCTTTTCAGGACTTCACTTATGATGCCCTATGCGTGAGTTATAACCCTCGTGCATCTTCTATCAGATCTAACAACTAGCGGTTGTTCACTCAAGATCTGACGGCTTCAGATCATTTCTCTTGTGTGCTCTTCCTATACTGGTTCCTGGACATGAAAACCTTCAATGGTCCAGATCTTCTCGGTTGATCCAACGACAGCTATTGCTCCTGCCGAGCCTTGGTGCTTTTCTTCTAGACTTGGTAGAATTTTAGAATGCTCAAAGGCCTTGACCTTTGTTCTCCCTTGCCTGCAAACTCTATAACTTGAGTCCCGTCTACGAGTATAAGAACGCTGCTTCTCCTAAGCTTTTGCTCTCGAATCGTCAAGGGATTCCATGACTTCTGTGCCTCTGCAGAGTCTTTGCACACAAAGTGCTATCTCTTCTAAGATTTTCAAATACTCAGACCCCTAAGGGATTTTATCTTTCTTCCTTCTCATGTAGATGGAGGATTTGGATGCACTCCTAGCTATCCTTCACTCAAGAAACCTCTTGCTGAGTGCTCAGGGTGTTCAGCAACCCTGCGAAGATCCTTCAGTGGACTCTTCCCCAATCATAAAACTCAACAGAGTTCCCTTATTCTCTGTGCCTATCTGCACACTATCTCAATTCCCTCCCGGCAGAGTATCAAGAATCCTCAATGATTCTTGCTTCTATCTGAACTCACAACAGAGTTCTTCCCCTATGCACTTCTTGCACTGGCTCAATGCCCACCTGGCAGATCTTTACAGAACTCCTCAGAGCTTCTTTCTTCTTATAAACTCACAACAGAGTTTCTCTGTGCACTCTCTTGCACCTGCTCAAAGCCCACCTTGCAGAGCTTTACAGAAGTCCTTAGAGATTCTGTCTACAACTATGTTTCTCCATAGCCATGCTTCCTGAAGTGTTCAACAACCTCAAAGGTCTTCCTCCGAGTTAATGAATTCATCTTCTATGCCCACCTGACACATCTTTGTCTGAATTCGTAGAGTTCAGAAGTGCATCTATGCACTGGTATTCAGAGACCGTAGTACTCTATCACGCCATCCTGGCATGAAACCGCAAAGAACCTCTCAAGCCTGAAAATAAAAAAACTCCCTGCAAATGTCTAGCATACATCTACAGCATAAAGAACACACAAAGACATTCATTCAACATAGGAAATATGCAGGAAAAACTGCTTCTTTGTATTAAATGGAAAATTCATGTTTGTACAAGGTGTTCCTGAGCATGAACTATATCAAAGTCTCAACTCCTTCTCTTCTCTTACAACTCTCCTATTCTTACCAAAATGAGATCGCAATTGATCTTTTACAAGAGGGGCTCTTTGAGATCTTCCCTCCAATCTACCTACCCTATTCAATAGCATTGAATGGGCTGTCTAGTCCACAAATCAGATCTAGATATTAGCCTTCAAACCATTAAAGGCCTATCTACTCTAGGTCTATGAAAAGCACGGCTTCACGGCTCACTAGCCTAAGACATTAAATGACATTCAAATTCAAAATTGAAGACGAGGGTTGCGCCTCTCTTCAGCTTTGAATGCATGTGATGATGTGGCTAGTTGGCTGGTTGGATGACATGGAGAGATGCTCCTACATCATACTCCTCAGCTGCAAAAATTCAGGAGCTCCTGCTCATGAGCTTCCACCCTCAGCTATGGAAATCCTCCTGGATCCCAAACAAATTTCTGGAGTTGTTCATCTGCTCCATCTCTTTGCTGCTACTACTACTTCTTTGTTGCTTCTATTGCTTCTTTCCTTCTACTTAGCTTCTCCTTGTTGATAGTTTCTGCTGACACTACCATCAACCTTCTAATATTCTTGATCACTTCGTCCAGCTGATCCAATGGCTGGCTCTGTTCATGCAGCCTCCTTAGCTGCAAATGTTTTTTGCAATTGGGTAGATCACTGTGATCTCCCATGCCATTTTCATCTTCAACATCTTCTTCAGTGGCCTTAACTTGCCACCCTACTGCAAAGTTCAACTCTGCAGTCTTCATCACCTTTTCAGCTCCCTGGCTGAAATCTCTGAGCGATTCCTCAGAATTCTCCTCTGCCAATACCTGCTCATGGCAATCACCTGTTGGCTCTGGATTGTTCATCCAATCCTCTAGTATCTCTAGCTCCATCTCCCATGGAGTGAGTAATCTGTCTGCCTGCTCTTCGGCTTCTTCTGCTTCCAGCTTCAATGATGCAGCTCCCTCAGCTTCCTGGTTGAAAGCATTGAGACACTCCTCATAATGCTCATTCTCTTTTTCTTCTTGGGTAGCTTCCCAAGTCTGCTCCAATGCTTCTTTGATAGTCCCAGTTGGTTGTCCTACTGTCAACTCCTCAGGCTGATTCAAACTCACCTATGAGTTCATGAGACCCTCAGATAGTCTCATCTGCTTATCCCTGCCCACTTAGAAAATTGGGATTTCCCTACTGCCCTCCTGGCAGTCTATGGAATCAACTGATCCCATATTTGTTCCCTTTCCCACCTAGAAAGTAGTCTATGAGATCCTGCAGTGATCTCGATCCATTGCCCACCTGGAAATGTGAAATTCCTTGGCTGTCCTCATGACAGTCTATGAGATCCAACAGTGATCTCAACCCTTTGCCCACCTGGCAATTAGGAATTTCTTCTTTTACCTCCTGGCAGTGCTTGAGATCTTTAGCTAATCCCAATTCATCCTTACTACTGAGACTCATCCCAGTCTCTGGTTTACATATTTGAACCCTTTTCTATGGTCTGTTGAGGTTTTCAGCAGGCCTCAACCACCATTTTAACAGCTTACACTGACTTTTATCCATCTCGCTGTCTATTTTCCCTGTTGGCAAATCTACTACTATCACTATGAAACTTTGAGTGTTTCTAGCCTCTTCCATAGTCTCCTCCTGACTGTCTTCTTGATTGTTGCCTACCTGCAAACAATCATCACAGAGTCTCCAACACTCTATCTTCTTTCTGCTCCTCCTGTCTGAAATATACAAATAGAATCCGAGCTCTGATACCACTTTGACGCAGACCACCACCTCTACCTCGGCAGAGTCTCTGTACGACCTCCTGGTCTTAAGGATCATTCACTCTATTTCATGAGCTAAAGTGGCTCTTTCGATTCCTGCTAAAATCTGCACTTATCGATCCACAGGTCCTTTTGGAAGCTCCCCTGTGCGAACAACACCAGGCACGATCTCTACCTTTCCCCAGCGACCATAGTGCTATGACCAAGTACCAATTTCAATCACGCTTGTCACAACTCATGATCTCGCGAGTTTGCAAGTCGAAGCTCCCGACTCCTCCTTTCCAATACCGTGAGACCCAAAATCATGAAACGATTATGGCTCCTTTCTTTCAGTGCCTCCATGCGTGGCCATCAGCTAGGCTTAACTGCTAGCACCTCTCTCTACTCGCACCTTCGTGAGTTTCAACATCCAACCTTGGCACCTTCCCTTCACGAACCCGCAAGAAGAGATATTGAATTTTCTTCTTGTCTTCTCACTACTCGCAACTTCGCGAGTCGAAGGGTTGAGTCTCCATGCTCTTCCCGTGCGAACCTCCGAGACTTAAAAGTCAGCGAAGGTTGACCTTCCTTCTGTACTTCTCACAACTCACCACTTCGCGAGTTTCAATGTCGAGCTCCCATGCTCTCATCTCGCGAATCCCCGAGACGCGAGAAATCAACGGATTGTTGACTCCCTTCCTCCTGGTAACACATATTCACCTGTCCATCACCTGGGCCCACCTTGTGGTTTTTCCACGCGTCCACACTCATGCCTCAGCTCTCAGCACTTCACGACTTCTATAGTTGAGACAAGGTCCTCCCAAACTCTGAACCTCCGAATGCATGAAACACATGATGAGGCTTTGATCCAACGGTTGTATCCACTCCTTGCGATTTCGCCACTCGCGACTTGGAGCACCCAACTCTTGGGCTCTTACCTTGCGAACCTCTGAGTTCACGAGATCCCTTGATCTTTGCTACCTGTCCTCCTTATATGGACGGTCCTGATCCCTTCGCGACTTGGAGCACCCTACTCCTGGACTCTCACCTTGCAAACCTCCAAGTTCATGAGATCCCTTGATCTCTGCCACCTGTCCTCCTTAGATGGAAAGTCCCGATATTCTCACGACTTTGCAACTTGCAAAGTCAAGGACTTCCCTCTTTGACCTCTAGTGTCTGAATCCCCGATATGGGCGATCTTGTGACACGTGTCCTCCTTCCAGTGAACGAATCAGATCAAGAATCCTCAATGATTCTTGCTTCTATCTGAACTCACAACATATTTCTTACTCTATGCACTCCTTGCACTGGCTCAATGCCCACCTGACAGATCTTTACAGAACTCCTCAGAGCTTCTGTCTTCTTCTGAACTCACAACAGAGTTCCTCTGTGCACTCCCTTGCACCTGCTCAATGCCCACCTTGCAGAGCTTTACAGAAATCCTTAGAGATTCTATCTACAACTGTGTTTCTCCACAGCCATTCCTCTTGAGGTGTTCAACAACCTCAAAGTTCTTCCTCTGAGTTAATGAATTCAGCTTCTGTGCCCACCTGGCACATCTTTGTCTGAATCCGCAGAGTTCAGAAGTGCATCTATGCACTGGTATTCAGAGACCACAGTACTCTGTCACGCCATCCTGGCATGAAACCACAAAGAACCTCTCAAGCCTGAAAATAAAAAAACTCCCTGCAAATGTCTAACATACATCTATAGCATAAAGAACACACAAAGACATTCATTCAACATAGGAAATATGCAGGAAAAACTTCTTCTTTGTATTAAATGGAAAATGCCCGTTTGTACAAGGTGTTCCTAAGCATGAACTATATCAAAGAATCAGATCCTTCTCTTCTCTCACAACTCTCCTATTCTTACCAAAATGAGATCGCAATTGATCTTTTACAAGAGGGGCTCTTCGAGCTCTTCCCTCCAATCTACCTACCCTATTCAATAGCATTGAATGGGATGTCTAGTCCACAAATCAGATCTAGATCTTAGCCTTCAAAGAATTAAAGGCCTATCTACTCTACGCCTATGCAAAGCACGAGTTCACAGCTCACTAGCCTAAGACATTAAATTACATTCAAATTCAAAATTGAAGACAAGGGTTGTGCCTCTCTTCAGCTTTGAATGCGTGCGCTGACGTGGTTGGCTGGCTGGTTGGCTGACGTGGAAAGATGCTCATGCATCATTTCTCTTCATATCTTTGCAACATGTCTTCAAAGGCATCCTCCATAGCTCTGCAGACCAAAATAATGTCGTCCTCAATGAGAGTGGCTTCCAACTGTGGCTTATTGGCGCACATTTTCTTCCTTGCTGAAGGTTTCTTCGGAGTAACTTTCTTCTTTTGTGGGATCATTGTCCCAACAGGGGGATCGTTAAGTGGTGGGGTGCTAGCTACTGCAAATGGTGATGTAGCTTTTCCTCCTCCTTGTTCTTCTTCTCCTTCATCTCTTCCTCCTTGTCCATCTTCTACATCTTCTCCTCCTCTTGGCAAGATAGACCCGCTATATCTATAGGTTTCCTCTTCTTACTCTTCGTCACTCTCTATGTCCTGGAATTCAACCTTCTTTTTGAGTTTCCTATGCTTATTCATCCCATTAGATTGTCCGACATGTTCAACTCGCATAACCATTGGGATTCATATAGTATCAATGTCAGATAACTCTGCATTGGCAATAGGTATAAGAAATTATTTTGGTCAATCCTTTATAATCTGTTCCATATCTTCATCCGTGAGCTTATAGTATGACTACAATCTTTCCTGGTGCTCATCTCTTCACGCAGTGATTTAAATGAAGTGGGGATCAACACAAAACTTCGCTATGGGATGGTACTGATACAGGGTACACGGTGTCATACGAGGGAATGATTCAATGGCGAATTTCAACTGTTGATAATATCTATGAAACACAACATTAGACTGCCACTGCTTCATCATGTCATTGGTATACCATAGGGTGGAAAACTGAGCGGCCAGGGGCTCTATAGGTTCAATCGCTAGGAAAGTATCTCCTTCAGGCATATGCCAAGCCAAAAATGGAATCAGGATGATCAACCAATTGTAGTGAAACTCATATCCTGAGTTCTGGGCTTTGCAACAATATTTTTCTAACTCGTTGATGAGGTAGTTCGCCCAGTTCATCTGCATGCCCTACACACACTTTCCTGTGAGGTCCACCATGAACCCAATGACTTGTGTGGGGTGGTTCTTCCTCACTATCTTGCTATCTAAGAGTTGGAAAGAAAGGTGCACCGCGCCATCCTATATGGAGGCTACCTTGTAACCTCGCTTCCCCTTTTCTACCTCTCCATAGGCTTCTTTGATGTGTTGTGCTAAAGAACAGTCTGAGGTCTTCCTTGGGTAGAACTATTATGGGTTAGGACCCTTCAAACTTAAACCTATGTTTCGGTATATCAACGAAGGATCCAAAGTAATTATTTTGTCAAGCCATAGATATCTGCCATGATAACATGACAGAAGGCATTTAACAGAAGCGTTAACCTCCTAGTGGCAGCCAAAATGTGGAATATTCATTAGGTTTAGTATGGTTGACTGTGCCAAATCCTTGATCCATGGTTGTAGGTCAATGCGAGGTTTCCTTCCAATTGTCTTCATTAAATAATGGTGAGGAGCTAGCATGGCATAGCTCCTCCAGTCACCTAAGTTGAAGTCACTATGCTTCAACAATGGGATTTGCCCTAACTAACCCCCTACTATGTGAATTCCTTTCAGAGTGTACTCAATGAACACAAAGTACTCAAAATCACAAGGGATACTATCATAGTTAATGGCACCAACCAGAGGTGGAATATACTCAGGAAGGACCAATGGGATCTGCTTCACATTAGCCAGATCACTGCGGTTCTTTCTTCTTTGTTTAGTTACGGGGTTGATGCAGGCAGAATGACGTCCAGTCGAAGGGGAATCCTATAGTCCCCTACTCGATGATGCTTGAATACCTTCAGATATAGGTTTGTTGGCCATGATTTTCCTAAAACATTCCTCAACAGAATTATCAAAGTCGTTGGGTTTGCTTGACATTCTAGTTTTTAATAGACAACAGATAGACAAATAGATAGGCGGGGTATACTTTCAGATAATGACAGGAAGCATAGTTCGACACTTGGAAAGTTCTCGACTTAGCTTAGTTAGTCACGGGTGGAAAAACGTGGTCCTAACTACGCCACCACACACTTTCCTGCAAGGTCCACCACGAACCTGGTGACCTGTGTGAGGCAGTTCTTCCTCACTAGCTTGCTAGCTAAGAGTTGGAAATAAAGGCACACCATGCCATCCTGTATGGAGTATACCTTGTAATATCACTTCCCCTTTTCTACCTCTCCATAGGCTTCTTTGATGTGTTGTGCTAAAGAACAGTCTTAGGTATTCCCTCGGTAGAACTATTGTGGGTCGGGACCCTTCAAACTAGGGTCAAGACCCTAGAATGACGCTAGCCAGAGGTTGAATATACTCAGGTAGGACCAATGGGATCTACTTCACGTTAGCCAGATCACTGCACTTCTTGATTCTTTGTTCAGTTACGGGGTTGATGCAGGTGGAACAACATCCGGTTGAAGGGGTAGCTTGCAGTCCCCTAGTCGACGATGCTTGAATACCTTCAGATACAGTTCTGTCGGCCATGATTTTCCTAACAAATTCCTCAAAAGACTTCTCAAATTTGTTGGGTTCGCCCAACATTTTAGTTTTTAACAGACATCAGATAGACAAATAGACAGGCGGGGTATACTTTCAGATAATGACAGGAAGCACAGTTCGACTCTTGGATAGTTCTTGACTTAGCTCAGTTATTCACAGGTAGAAAAACATGGTCCCAACTATGCCACCGCACACTTTCCTGCAAGGTCCACCACGAACCCGGTGACCTCTGTGGGGCGGGTCTTACTCACTAGCTTTCTAGCTAAGAGTTGGAAAGCAAGGTGCACCATGCCATCCTGTATGGAGGCTACCTTGTAACATCGCTTCCCCTTTTCTACCTCTCCATAAGATTCTTTGATGTGTTGTGCTAAAGAACGGTCTGAGGTCTTCCTTGGGTAGAACTGTTGTGGGTCAAGACCCTTCAAAATTAAACCTGTGTTCTGGTAGATCAATGTTGGATCCACAGTAGTTATTCTATCAAGCCATAGATATCTACCATGATAACATGATAGAAGGAGTTTAATGCAAGTGTTAACCCCCTGGTGGTGGCAAAAATGAGGAATCTTCATTACATTTAATATGGTTAACTACGCCAACTCTTTGATCCATGGATGCAGGACGATGCGAGGTTTCCTTCCAATTGTCTTCATTAAATAACAGTGAGGAGCTAGCATGGAATATTTTCTCCGATATCCTATGTTGAAGTCACTATGCTTCAATAATAGGATCTGCCCTAACTAACTCTCTACTATGCGAATTCATATTGGAGTGTACTCAGTGAACACAAAGTACTCGAAATCACAAGGATACTGTCGCGGTTAAAGGTGCCAGCCAAAGGCAGAATATACTCAAGCAGGACTGATGGGATCTGCTTCACATTAGCCAGATCACTGCGGTGCTTACTTCTTTGTTCAGTTACGGGGTTGATGCATGCAGAATGATGTCCGGTAGAAGGGGAAGCCTGCAGTCCCCTAGTTGACGATGATTGAATACCTTCAGATACAGGTCTTTCGGCCATGAGTTTCCTAACAAGTTCCTCGACAGAATTCTCAAAGTCCTTGGGTTAACTTGACATTCTAGTTTTTAACAAATAGACAGGCAGGGTATACTTTCAAATGAAAGGTAGCATTGTTCGACACTTGGAAAGTTCTTAACTTAGCTCAGTTAGTCACGGGTATCAAAACGTGGTCCCAATGCCACGACCGACAAGTTAAATAAGAGGGGTGATGTGACAAATCTTCCAACAGACTTGAACTAGAGTTAAATGCTTCCATTAATGTAAATCTAGCCATTATGGCGTGGTCTCAACATTCAAAAGCAGTCTATAAACCCATAAATGTGTTTCCTAACCATTTTGGAGTGTCATTCTAACGGTCTGGATGCCTCCAACGATTATATAACTTTTCCAGGGATAAGTCCAAATCTGCATGGACCTGTTGTTCTGACGAGGTTCAAACCCTACGAACCTACCTCCTGCAAGGTTCTAGTCTTTGAAGTCTTCCATCTAGTTTCCTTAAATTCTTGTAGCTTTTCCAACTTAGCCTTATTTTTATTGAGCTTCATTTCCTTTTTTCTTGTTATCTGAGTCTCTTTAATTGTTTTTGGAATCCTCTTTCCATGTTTATTCTTATCTTCCCCTAGCGTAGTGGCTTCGCACTATTGAGGTTCCCTCAAAGGTTCTGAAGTTAATATCCCTTTTCTTAACACTTCCTGAGTGAGCACAATTCTCTCTTGTATAGATAGGTCCTTCAAGCCTTATTGCATTCTTTCAAACTTGATAGCTAATTCTCTTGCTTTCTGTCCCTCCTGCATTGTTACTTTGCTCTGTTTCTTTGACTTATCCGCTCATTCTTCTCTTAGTTGGTCTATTTTACTAGCTATGAGATCCCTTAATTCTTGTTTTTTCTTTTTTGTAGATTCTTCCTCTTCTTTCCTTGTGATCTGATCCTTCTCAATCCAAGTCTTACCTAACAAAAGTGGGAAAGGAGCGTTGTCCTCAACAAACCTAATGACTTCAAATTCTTCTTCAGTCGATATTCCATGAACAATAATAGGTACAGTAGTTACTCTTCCACATAAAGTTCTCATCTTGCCCTTAAACAAGCTTATCCTTCCTAAAGAAGGTACCACAATAGGATTTCCCAAAACTTCCCAAGTTTCTTTTGTCATAATGTTCACTTGTGTTTCTTCATCCAAGACTATATAGTCTATGTCGAAGTCTTTTATTCTTGCACTTATGTGTTGTTTCGCTTTCAGGATTTCTGGTAAACTGACATATTTATGAACGTCCATCGTTTCTTCCAACTGTAAGAACATAGTCTGAAATTTCTCTTACATTTTCTCTTTATGATTTTCTAACATACCCTTAGTCTCTTGAATCTTTTCATAATTTTCTTGTCTTATGTCCCTCCCTTCAACTTCAGCAATAATCCTTGGACAATTCTCAACCTTATGACCAACAACCTTACAACAAAGAAAAATAGGGCTTACCTCAAGGCATTCCTTAGCAAGATGTCCCGACCTTCTGCAATTATAACACAAAGTCAATCTTCTTTTTCTCTTAAATGTTACCCAATATTTTTTGTACTGTGCACTTCCCCTAGAATCATCGTGTTGGACCTACAATCTGCAAAAATTCGTTCTAGGTTCCTCCTTCCACTTATCAATGCAAAAACTCTTTCTATGCATAGGAATAACATATCTTTCTTCATTTCCATTAAATTTACTCAAATCAACTCTTTCTTTCAACTGCACCCTAGCCTTCAGACTAGGACATAATCTATTAAACATACTTAAATTCATTCTTTCAAAACAAAAAAATTCACTTATCTTTCTCTTACCAAAGCACAAAGCTTGCCTCTTTTAGAATCTTACCTCTTTTCTTTAGAACAAATTCCTTTCTTGGCACAAAGCTTCTCAAGTCAAGTAGAGTATTGTCCACTTCAACAACATATATATACACATATCTTTTCTTTTTCTTTACTTCAGTTCCTAGCAATCACAGTTGCAGGTCCTGACAATCACATTTTCAGGTTCCGACAATGGAACCATTTGTTGGTACAGGGGAAGACTCAGGGTTCAACGTTTAGAAATGCACCAACAAAACCCCGAATACCAACCCTTTCGGCAACACCTGCGAAGCAGGTGAAGTCTCACCCGAGGTAGAAGTAGGGGGGTTACAAGACACAGGTGTCTGTAACCAGGATGGGACACAATTTTGTGATAAGAGAACTTCACAAAATATTTTGTTAATGCTTAGGAAGTGAACATTCATTGGTTTATTAACCTCATTAACACCGCAGAGAATAATCAAAGATAGATAAGCGTAGTAACAACAAGTGATTATGCACCCTGAGCACTTAGCACTATGATTTAAGTCTAGCATTCATTTACCCTTTAACATAATTAAAGTAATTAAGCAACAAAATATATATTCATTACACATCATAATCAAAGAACTAAGCAAATGCATAACATAAATGACACTACACAAAGAAAACCATGAAACACCAGATATACGTGGTTCACCCCAGGGTGGGGCTACATCCACAAACCACTTCGCCTCTTTATTATTCACCAAAATATTACATCCAGGCGCTCCTGTGCACTAAGCCATAGGGTCAAACTTTGCACAAGACAAGAGATTTGCTCACTAAGCACTAGATTCTCCTTTTTTACCTTCCAAAAACAGGTCAAATGCACAGAGCCAAAATATCTTATCACGACACTTAGTACCTGCTCCACACTAAGGATCACAAGCACTAAGAACAGTCTACAAAATCACTATTGAGCATAAAGCCTCAACCACATACATCCCTTCGCACACAAAACTACTACTTCTACAATACATTCCTCTTTATTTATACTTTACAAAATCTTACAATAAGGCCTAAATATGGGGAAAACCCATGGGCTGACATCCCATAAACCTGTTACAAAACCCAGAGGACCCCTTATTAAGTCCACATAAGCCTCAAAATAGGTGAGATCCACGATCTCAGCTCCACCTGGGCACTCCTACTTCGACCAATGTGTCAAAGTCCAAAAGTGTGCCAAAACCTCCAAAACTGACCAAAGTTTCCCCAAAACTTGGTCGAGGGCCAACAATATGAAAAATAAATAAACCATGCAATAGTAATTACACTGTCCCACATGAAAATACCGCTCAAAGTACAAAAAGGACAGAAATGACAATTACGGGTGGATAAGGACAAGTCATTAAACTGGCATCATAACAAGGAATAAATCCGTAGAAGTAACATTGGTAGTAGAGGCTATAGTAGAAGAGAATGTATCTAAGATAAGATTAGTCATCAAGGGACTCTAGAACAATATCACAGAGTTGGAACTATGCACACTGCAAGGGACACCACCAGAAGAGAGAAAAAAAAGGGAAATGACGACTCATAGCTCGGTGGAAAAGATAAAAATATTGTAACATGAATCCATAAAGATGTGTGAGGAAGGCACACACATTTGGACAGAGATTAATACCAACCCAGATATGCACGCACTGGAAGAGAAAATAAGGACTGTGTAGGAACAAAAAAATAAAGCCAATGAGCACGTAAATACTCTACCACCAACAAAAAGATTGACATCAATCTTGGATAACAAGAAATTACATAATGTAGTGGAACAAATGATGTAATATCCCTAGGCCGAACCCAATTGTAATGTAAATGAAAATGTATTTAAGCCGGTGAGTTGTTTTGATATCATTTGTATGCACATTCATGGCATAGTGCGCATATGTACTGCGTAGTAAAATGATGAAGGGTGCACATTTCAGGATACAACGCGCAATAACTTAAGTGCGTGCAATATTGAAGCCAGGGAGCCTTTGTGTATATGTTGTGTTTTATAGGCTGGTGAGCCAAGTTATGATAAACTAGGATGCTTATGTTTTGATTAGGCTGGAGGGACTATATGTTAAAGGCCAGTGTGCCTATTTTTGTACATGTCTCATAATTAATATAAAATACATCATTGCACGCAGACTGGCCACGATAAAAGATATGGGGGACTAAACTCCACTAGTTAGGGAAAGGGAGGGGCTAAGTTAAGGAAAGGGGCTAATATAGGGAGCTTAATCCAAAAGGGAATATTATATTAATATTTCTTAAAGAATAAAGTATGGATAATTATTTTTTCCTAAGTTCTAAAGTTGCGTACAAGTGGGCCAAAGTAGCTCCCAACATGACAAGTGTCAAGTTGGGGACATGCATACATATTGTGGGGAATTAGTTCATTTTCTATCATCTTCCCATCACTCTTCCATCATTCAGCCATGACTCCATGACCATTTTCACTCACACAGTCAGTCATCTTTTAGACATTCATTTCACTATACCTGAACCCGTATCCATAGCCTTTAGTGTTGGTGTATCTGGTTAGCTTGGGAGTTGGACTGAAGAAGTGGGTTGTCAGGCCCGTGAGAAATTATCTGGGTGAGAGAATTGTTGGGGATTGATTTCCTGAAGGTGTTGAACTACAACTACAGTGCTCTCAGACTTCCTATCCAGCCTATTGTTGAAGCCCAGAAAGGAAGTGGGGCAGTCGAAGGACTGTTGAGTAGAAAAGGGGCACACTTCCTGGGTGGGACATGCATGTGGGGA
Organism: Picea engelmannii; assembly: GCA_009831015.1. Lineage (NCBI taxonomy): Eukaryota > Viridiplantae > Streptophyta > Pinopsida > Pinales > Pinaceae > Picea > Picea engelmannii. Next base: position 5,426 of record ML839287.1, on the reverse strand, counting down.
ATGAGGGAATGTAGGCTGTTAGTTTGAGTTGGAACCTATGACAGAGTCTTTCCTTTTGTCCACGAGCCTTAGCCTGGTTAGGAATCCCTTTACCCGGGTGGAGTTTAGTCCCAGCTCGGGGGTGACTCACTGTTGAGAGTGATGAATAGTGTGCTCTAAGGTTGGGAGGTTCGTGGAAGGTCTACACACAGTTTGTGACATTCTTACCAAGATAAGTGCCAATTGGGTGATAAATTTACATGCTGCATTGTTATTTACGTGTTTATAATTGTGGGTTTATCTTATGTGTGTTTATAACTATCTGAATGTTATGGGTATTTCCTGTATATGCTGCATGTCTATGTTTACTGTTATTTTAATGTGAATTTGTGCATTACATAACGTATTTATCTATTCATGTTTTACATATAATGCTTCCGCGAGAGTTTTGTGTGTATATATTTTAAATGCATGTAGTTCAAAAAATTTATCTGGCATAGCTCAGTTGGATGTTGGGTATGTTACATATGTTCCACAGAGAGAATAGTAAGAGTTATCTAGCGTAGCGTGGCCCTTCATGGATGGTCGAGGATGTTACAACATGGTATTAGAGCTTCAGTTTTCAACACTGAGCCTGGATGGGCCGAACAAGTTGAGGTGATGTGAAACTTCACAGAAGATTTATTTTGAATGGGCCAAATTTCAGTTTGTAGAGTGTCCATGGTAATATTGGAAGCAACGACGCAGAATTGGGAAAATCCCCAATTTTTGTTGTTAAATTCATGAGAAAATGGAGAAATTTGGGCAAGTGATGAGATATTCCCGATTTAATATCCATTCTAGCAAATTTGAACCCAGAATTGGTTGAATTTGAAGTCACAGTGAGGCCATGAAAGTTGGAGCGAGTTTTATAATTAAAATTCTCAATTTGTGAATTGATTTTGGAGAAATTTGTTCCAGAAATGTCAACCCACAATGATTTGTTGTTGTGGAGGTTGAATTGGTGTTATCAGGGTGAAACTGAATGAATTTCGTGGTTGTAGAATGTCTATGGTAAATTGGGGAAAAAGTTAGGAAAAAGCCCCAATTTGTGTAGCGAAATTCACGAGGATTTGATGCGCATAAAGGTGAAGGTGCATAGATGGGCGCACTAAAAATGCATGATGCACAGTGAAAAGCCTGTGATAGGCAAAATTCAACACTGCACGCCAAGATATTGGCATATTGGTGCATGCGCTAAATTTTGGTGCCGCACGGAAAAATGTTAGTGTGCGGGTGTGCCCGCTAAATTTTGGTACCGCGTAGAAAAATAGTGGTTTTCTGGTGTGTGTGCGCTAAATTTTGGCGTCGCGTGGAAAAATGTTGGCATGTGGGTGCTCGCGCTAAATTTGGCATTGCGCAGTGTGCATATGCATAAGAAGTGTGCGCGGTGTGGACATTCATAATAATGGCGTGCATGGTGCACGCAGTATTGGCATAGTGCAGTGGATTTTGGTAGTTGCGCGTGCAATGTGAGTATATGTTGTGGCGCGACGTTTTGTTAATGGTGTGCGCAGATTTTTTGTGTGCAGTGGAGACATACTAAAATCTGGCATGGTGCAACACGTTGAGTGAACTGCGCGCAGTGGATATCAACGCGTGGTGGATATTGGCGCATGACATGAAAGTAGTGTGCGCAACTTAGTGGCGTGACAGAGAAGTGATACACAGTGGTTTTAAAGTGAGCGAAGCACAATTTCCCTTGTGTTGTTTCCGCGCATGGTAAATATAAGTTTACAGGTTGAAATTTGTGCGCGCGAAGTCATTTGGAAGGTGAATAACAATAGAAAACCAGTGATTTTTTGCGATGTTTTATATTATTTGAATGTCATCTTTTTGCAATGCATTTTTGAGGGCCTTAAGAGCGTTTCTAGCAACTCAAAAACCACAAGATAGAGGTGTACCAAAGGTACACTATGTCTCTAGAGATCAAATGAAATATCTCAGATAGATCTTTCTAATGGGGTAAATTGTTCGTCAAATAGAGCTTTTATGAGAAAGTTACAGCTTAAATAGTGAAGGGTAAACTTTAAGACCCATCTAATTTCAAAGAGTCATAACTTTATCTCCAAAATTAGATTGAGGCACAAGAGAAGTCAATGGAAATATATTGATCCATACAAGACATTCCAAGAGATGAATTAAATTTATGGGCATGTTAAAGGTGTTTAATATGGAAAATAAGGTACATGTAGCTTTCCAGACCAAAAGTACAATGGGCCTAGAACTTTAGCAGGCTGTAACTAGTAGCCCAAAACCCAGAATGAGGTGAAACTTGGACATAATGTCCATAATGTGTTTATGCAGAAACCCAATTGAGGTCATACAAAAATTTCAATGGAGTAGGTACGAAAATGCATAATTACATCGTAGAGTTGCGCCAAGTGGAAGTATGAACATAAAAGTTAATGGAAAATTTTCAAATGACCATAACTTTCTGCTCCAGACTCAGAATTGAGCATGTGAGAAGGTGTTGGAAATGTATTGAACAATGGAGTCTAAATAACCACCCAAAAAATTGATCTAGGCATCAAACTTTCAGGAAATGAGAAGAAAGGATTTTGGTATATTATTGAACCAAAATGGTTCATATTTTTCATGAAATTACTGAAACAGATAGTCTGACAAAGTTTTGTTGGCTACACATTTTGTAGAGTCCATGGAAATGGAAGAGGCACAAGGGAATTACAGTCAACAAGATGAGATAAAATGGATGGATGTCCATTTGGGCATTGAAGGAACAAACTGCAATGGACATGGAGAAGGAAGATATGAAAACATGAATATGGCAGAAACCATTAAAAATTTGCAGAAGGATGTCCAAAACCATAAAGTTGATAATGAAAGGATTATGAGAGCTAAGGAGCATCAGGATGACTTCAACATGAAGTTATTGGATATCTTGAACATAATAGAAAATAAATTAGATAAGGAGAGTGGCTCAAGCAAGTCAGGAAATCACAGGTCTCATGATGAGAAAAGAAAAGAAAGAAGTGTTAGCAGGCATCACCACCACTCCCTGAGGAATTCCAATAAGAGATCACATAGTAGCTCAAGTCCATCCCCTATCAAAAAGCATGACAGGTCTGGGGTGGATGAACTACAAGGAGAAATGAACAAAATAAAACCTCCTACATTTGATGGTGAGCACAAAAAGGATGAATATGCAGAAACATGGTTGTTGGGCATGAGAAAGTATTTTCAATTGCATAATTATTCTTCTCATGCAGAAGGTAGAATTTCCATCTATCAAATCAAGGGAAAGGCATCCATGTGGTGGGATCAGATTTTGCAGGTGCAACACATTAAAGAGAAAAGTGTTACTTGGAGGGAATTCACGAAGTATTTTGAGAAGAAATACTTGACTAAGAGATACTATGACAAGAAAATGAAAGAGTTCTTTGAACTCAAGCTTTGGAATATGACCATAGATGGATATGAGAGAAGGTTTCTAGAACTACTGAAGTATGTCTATTTCATCAAGAATGAGACAGTCAAAATTCAAAGGTATTTGAGTGGATTGCCATCATTTATTAGTGACAAAATACAGTATGATGATCCCAAGACACTAGAGGATACCATAAGGCGAGATAAATGCCTATATGATCAGCATAAAGCAAGGCCAACTTTCCAAAAATCTTGGGAATACAAGAAGAAATTCAATATGGATCAGAGGAATAAGGGATCTAAGCCACCCTTCTTAAAAAATAATACACAGGGACAACAAACGCCTAAAGAACCTAGAACGATTGACACAGGGAGTCAAAGGCCAAGGAAACCACCTATTCAATGTTGGGGTTGTAAAGGAGATCATATTTTCAGAGATTGTCCTCGCAGAGGTGAAAAAGGAAGGACTGTTCACAATGTACAACACGATGAAACAGTGGAGGACATGGGAAGAAATGTGCCAAGGATCTATGCAGCCCTAGACAACAAGAAAAAAGAGTATCAGTCACACATGATTGAAGTGGAAGGTATGATCAACAACCAAACCATTGCTATTTTAATTGATTCAGGAGCTAGTCATAGTTATATAGATCCTAAGATGGTGGAAAGTTTGAATTTTCCAAGAAGCAAGAATGGGAAATCTTGGTTGGTGAAGCTGGCTACAGGAGCCAAAAGAAAATTTAATGAGATGGTTAAGTCATGTCTTATGGACATGAATGGACTGAACACCAAGGTAGATTTGAACATCTTGCCTTTAGGTTCCAATGACTGTCTAATTGGGATGGATTGGTTGGACCAACATCATGCTCTATTAGACTGTCATAACAAAGCATTTACTTGCTTGGATGAGGAAGGGAACCTAAAGAATGTGTAGGGAATTCCCAGGGTAGTAACCATTAAAGAAATTTCAGTATTCCCGCTGAAGAAATGTTACAGGAAAGGGTGCCAAATATTTGCAGCTCATATGGAAGAGACACCTAAAGATAAGGTGCCAAATTTGGAAGATTATGAAGTCCTAAAAGAGTTTGAATGTGTGTTAAAGGAGGTACCAGGACTACCCCCAAAAAGAGATATTGATTTCTCTATAAATTTAATGCCTGGAGCAGCTCCAGTGTCAAAGACTCCTTATAGAATGAGTACACCATAGCTAAAGGAGTTGAAAATGCAGCTTGAAGAACTTCTGAAGAAGGGGTATATATTCCCAAGTGTTTCACCTTGGGGTGCCCCAGTATTTTTTTTGAAGAAGAAAGATGGAACATTAAGATTGTGCATTGATTTCCGACACTTGAATAAAGTGACTGTTAAGAACAAGTATCCTCTGCCAAGGATTGATTACCTTTTTGATCAATTGAAGGATGCAAAGATATTTTCAAAGATAGATCTAAGGTAAGGATTAAGGAGGAAGATATCAAAAAGATCGCCTTCAGGACAAGGTATAGTCATTATGAGTTCATAGTGGTACCATTTGGGTTGTCAAATGCACTAGTTGTTTTGATGTGCTTAATGAATGGTGTTTTCTGAGAATATTTAGAAAAGTTTGTATTGTATTCTTGATGTCATTCTTATATATTCTAAGTCATATGAAGAGAATGAACATCTTTTGAGGATGGTTTTGCAAGTATTAAGGGAGCATTAGTTGTATGCAAAATTGAGAAAGTGCTCATTTTATCAAAAGAAAATTCATTATTTGGGACATATCATTTCAAAGGATGGGATAGCAGTGGATCCTAAGAAGGTAGAAGTCATTAGAGAGTGGTCAGCACCAAATAATGTGACAGAGGTCAGATCATTTATGGGCCTTGCAGGCTACTACACAATATTTATTGAAGGATTTTCAAAGATTGCACACCTAATCACTTCCTTGCAAAGAAAGAGTGTGAAGTTTCAGTGGACATTGGAATGTGAAAAGAGTTTAGAACACTTGAAACAATTATTAAAAAGTTCTCCAATACTAAGGATTG
>ML839286.1:23522-66738 GCA_009831015.1 Picea engelmannii | reverse complement strand
GCCAAATCAATCGACGTCGGAGCTTTTGCGAGAAGATATCAATGAAAATGTTTGAAGCACAATCCCAACCCCTGATCCACCAACTAAAATAGAGAAATGATGGGATGTTTGCGGCATAAGATACGATCAGATTTAGACACTTAATAGACCAGTTAATGTCTGACCCCGCATTAGTTGCCACCTCGTGTGCTGATTAGACAAAAACATTTTGAAATTGCCAATAGACCACATTACCACTCGCGCCCGCATCGTCAACCCACGTTGAATTTAAGTTTAAACATCTTTGAATATCTCACAACATATTTAATGAAATTACACTCATAACTCGAATTGAATGGCTTATGCGACAAGGTAAGTTCATTCTTGTTTAAATCTCTAGAACGATTCTGAACGAATTCATTATGTGCACAAGATGAATTCCATAGCATCTGAAGGAGCAAAGCGAACGTCTCGAGACTGTACCGACCCTCTGATTATCAAAACCAAGTTTAACAAGTTGCATAGGTATGTATTCAAGTTTGTCAATTCATTGGCCGCAATATATGCATCTGATTTGCTTGCAGAATCTATAAACTATGTTCTAGCTGCAAGTAAGATGCCTTTGAGAAATCCAACCACTAGACGCTCGCTGAGGGCACCCAAACTAAAGGAAGCTAAAACAGGCGAAGGTTCCTCTCCGGGACCGCGAGGCACTTGGAGTATGCTCCCACGGTGGAGCCTGTTATTAAAATTTCAAAAAAGAAAGATTTTGTCCAGCCTCCACCCTTCGGTGATACAGAAGCAAGCACTAGATCCAAAGTAATGCTCCCATAGTGGGGGGATCTTTTCAACAGAATCAACCAAGAAGAATACCCAAAATGTTGTTGAAGATGATTTTTGTCAACAGAACTTAGCCGGCAAAGCGTTGCTAGGCTCCCTCTCCAGTCACATTACTTGCGTGAAAGTTTCATTTCTTCTCGTTTAATATTGGCGCATTGTTCGTAAGTGAAATTATTGTGATGCTTGAATTACTACTAAGCAGATCCTATTACTCACTCATCACATTATTCACGCCGTCTTATTTCTCCAATGACACACATGTCCAAACACTCTGATATCACCATTGTTGATCTATGCTCCCTCCTTATTCGCACTCACTTGCGCAAAGTCTCGCATGCTCTTGCCGAGTTACTGCTACACATTCAAAGAAAGTTACATGATCATCAGTCAACATATTTTGTTGGAAATGATACAAGTTAATTCAGATGAAGGAAAGTCATTACAATTTTCAACGAGGTTATGATGGTGCTTGGAAAAAATTTCATTGTTCTTTACCATCACTTAAATTAACCTATTCTCTCATTCTCACATTCCTAACTTTGTCAATTTTATATTTAAAAAACTCAAGTACAAAATTATCTCTTATGTCTCTCTCTTTTCCCAATCCACTCCATATTGTAAAAACCATCATATGAGATGCTTACCATCATCTAATTCGTTATGTTCCAAGACTCACCCTTCATAGCTTTTAATAAAGGGAAAGGAAAGGATTATTAAAAGTTTCATGTATACTACTTCCTTGTTTAAATATCCCTCTCTAATGTTTAATCATTACTAAACTTTCTTTTAGGATTATCCTCATGCCATATCATGAAGCAAAAAGGAAAGGGAACGTGGCTATGATGGAATTTTAACATGTAAACACGATTGTGGGTTCTACTAATTCAATATGCCATAAGGAGAAAGGCACTTAAAGTCCATTATGTTGAAGATCGTGACATAATAGAGAAAAGAGTTTTTTAGTGGCAAATTTGCGATCACATGTTGTAGATGTAATTGATCAAATATAGATTCACATGGCATTTTTTTTTTTTAGACAATAATGAAAAGGGGACGCGTAAATCCACTATTCATTTTCTTATTTCAAGGAACATACATACTTATATTTGGTGGTGGTGGCGTTGGATGCTACCACCGTTATATTTGTATCCAACCATATGTAAAACCACTGACGGGAATAATTATAAAAACTATTGAGGAGAACACACCGGAAAGATAAAGCAATTTTTTTTGTTTGTTAAGTAATGAGTTATGAAAATTTTCAAGTTCGGTTATAAAACTACCAACCGAAGGAACGGTCGGAACGGTCTACCTAGGGAAATAAAAGAAAGCAGTGCGCAACCTGCAACCTTTGAGGGAGGTCTTAGAAGGAGAGAGTTTTTTTAAGGATATATTATCTCAAAAATAAAACTCAGAGAGAACTTAGGCAGAATTTTCAGAGACTAGTATGTTGTGAGTGTTGGGACGGTTTTTTCATTTTATTCTTTCATTACACCTTCAGCAGAGATTGACGAAATCGTTGGTAGCAGGTGATTTTGCAAAGAAGCGAAAGGAATAGGAGAGGATGAGCGTGTTGGCCTTCACGAGGTTTCCTCTTTGTTATTCGCCACCATTGCTCTATTCCACTTATGGCTCGGCTTTCTTTTTCCTTTTTTATGCTTGGTCTTTCTATTGTACATTTCGTCTAAAAAGGCTAAAAATCATATACAGGCTTACAGATTTCGAAGACTTGTGATTTGTATGAGAAGCTCTTTTAACGAAAACCAATTTTTCTTCACTTTGTAATGTTTCTTTGAATTTTCTTTGAAATCCCTAGTTTTCCTTTCTTTCTTTATTTAAAAAACTTTGATTTCAGAAATAAATAAATAAAATAAATAAATAGTTGGACAAAATCTTGAAAAAGACAAACTAAATGTAATTATGTTTGTAAAAAATTTATTTGTGTACATAAACCTTGTTTATTTTATTACTTTAATTTTATGATCTTTACATCCTAACTTTAAAAAAAAAATGAACAAAGTCATGAATATGTTATGTGTATATATGTTTTATTTATTAACTAGTTTAATGTATATAATCTTTTTTTGGGGTCACTATTTTGATTTTATCGTGTTTTAGTTATATCATTTAAATGTTATATATCCTCTTTAAACTAACCTAGTTTATTAGTTTTTTTTAGCTCTTAGTTAACTTTGTTTTATTTATTTATTTTTCTGCTAAATTAAAAACAAAAGCATTACCATTGTATTTTCTTTATTAATTTTAATTTTGTTAATACAAATGTATAAATTCCACATAGAAGTTGTTAAAGTTGTAAATAACATAAAAATCATGAAATCACATAAAGATTAAATATTGTCAAAAGGTTATATTATAATGTAAAGGAATTCATGCTTGGAATATAGGTTAGGGTAAATTTGGCTTAAAGTTTAATGTGCATTCTTGTCTATGGCTTTAATCCTAGGGTGATATTCCCGCTTCTTCTCGCCTAGCTCGCGGGAGGTTGAAAATGTTGGCGTTTGAGACTCTCTAGTCTTTTGGCGTCAACAAGTGTATCCCACACAATGACCTAGAGGTTAGGGCGCTCGATAACCAGGTGTTCTTGAACATCCGACGATCCTATTTACACGGTGGAAAGAAGCGCACAACCTTTGAGGGAGGTCTTATTAGAACAAAAAAATTCTGAAGGATATATTATCTCAGAAATAAAACTCAAAGAGAGAATTTAGGCAGAATTTTCAGAGTAGTATGTTGTGAGTGTTGGGAGGGATTTTTCATTTTATTCTTTCATTATACCTTTAGTGGAGATTGATGAAATCGTCAGCAGCAGGTGGTTTTGCAAAGCAGCGAAAGGAATAGGTGAGGATGGGCTTGTTGGCCTTCATGAGGTTTACTCTTTGCGATTCACCACCATTGCTCATTCCACTTCTAGCTTAGCTTTCTTTTTCCTTTTTTATGCTTGGTCTTTCTATTGTACATTTTGTCTAAAAAGACTAAAAATCATATACCTGACCCTAGTCTACGCAGAGACTTACAGATTTCAAAGATTTGTGATTTGTATGGAAAACTTTTTAATGAAAATCAATTTTTTCTCACTTTAGAAGGTTTCTTTGAATTTTCTTTAAAGTCCTTAATTTTCCTTTCTTTCTTTATTTAAAAAACTTTGATTTCATAAACAAATAAATAAATTATTGGACAAAATCTTAAAAAAACAAACTAAATGTAATTATGTGGTAAACAATCATGTTTATAAAATTTTTATTTACTATCTTTAGTGTACATAAACCTTGTTTATTTTATTACTTTAATTTTATGATCTTTACATCCTAACTTTAAAAAAGAAAATGAACAAAGTCATGTTATATGTATATATGTTTTATTTATTAACTAGTTTAATGTGTATAACTTTTTTTTTTGGTTTACTATTTTGATTTCATATGTTTTAGTTACATTCTGACTCCTAATGAAAATATACAAATTTATATCATTTAAATGTTATCTATACTCTTTAAACTAATCTAGTTTATTAGCTTTTTTAGCTTTTAGTTAACTTTGTCTCATTTATTTTTCTTTCTGCTAAATTAAAAACAAAAGCATTACCATTCTATTTTTTGTGCATTTCCTTTATTAATTTTAATTTTGTTAATACAAATGTATAAATTTCACAAAGAAGTTGTTAAAGTTGTAAATAACATAAAAATCATGAAATTGCATAAAGATTAAATATTGTCAAAAGATTAAATTATAATGCAAAGGAATTCATGCTTGGAATATAGGTTAGGGTAAATTTGACTTAAAGTTCAATGTGCATTCTTGTCTGGGGATTTAATCTTAGGGTGATATTCCCGCTTCTTCTCGCCTAGCCCTGCGGGAGGTTGAAAATGTTGACGTTTGAGACTCTCTAGTCTTTTGGCGTCAATAAGTGTATCCCACACAACGACCTAGACGTTAGGGTGCTCGATGATCAGGTGTTCTTGAACATCTGATGATCATATTTACACATGGTGGCAAGCAGAAGCCTAGTTTTCCCTTGCATAGAGCTTCTGAAATGGCTCATCAACAATACAAACGAGCATAAGTGCTTGATCAACGATGAGAATGGTGGATGTGTTAGATTTTTCCTCCCGACAGAAGTCCCTACGAGCTCAGGGACCCATAAGAGTGGCTCAACACGGACTTCGTGGTGAAATTCTATCAATTCCATGACACTAGCCGGTTGATGGCCTCATGGTGGAAAGAAGACAAGAAGTTTACTAACTGGAGCAATGGCTGGTACGAGACAATTAGCCTTAGAGAGACATACATCTATTTGATGGCTCTCATATGTTGGTTATATGAAGAAAATGATTGCTCCAAGTTTTCGGAAGCATGGATGTCATTGGCATACACAATGGCGATCTTCAGGAGAAGCTTCAACTTGGGAGCGATAATCTCAAAACAATTAATCATCTGTGTACAACAGGCTCAGATGCTGAAAGAAGGGGAGGCACTCACTTTCTACATGGCCTCGTACCTGCTTGATGTCATGTGTGCAAGGAATGTCTTCGCCGACATGAATTTCAGCTGGCATGTTGCAGAGCTCTCGGTCCATGTCTACTTCAACATACTATGGGAGAAAAGGTACAAGAAATATTATGCACTCATCTGTGATGAATTCATCGCCCATATTCATTTTATTATTTTCAAGAAGGAATTCCCAATATTATCTATAACAGCCAAGAAAATGGTAGCAAAAGTAGGCCATTGGTATTTAGATGAGCGATCAACCTACATCAGGGCGTTCGGGGCCACCAGAGCACCACATCTCCTACTTGCTCATGTCCCATACTGACTCATGGTGGGGGAAATATGTTGTCAGACTATATTGCAGGGCTACAATGCCACATTGGTCAAGGAAAAGAAGCATGATTTCATATCCTATGGTTTTCATATAGGGTTTTTATCTGGTAAAAGATACTTCTCAAGCAAAATTAGAAGGGTTGAGCCAACTTGAATTCAGGTTCTCGACATGATGATTCTACAAGTGCGACCCTAAAGGCCTGGGCATCCAACATGCTTCACAGGTATCGTCATGTTGGCCATATGCTCATGATAATTTTGAGGACGAGATTTTCATAGAGTTCGCATAGGACTGGGATGAGGTGGTGCAGAGAATGAACAATCCAAACATGACCAGGTTCAAATCCATGAGCATGGATGAAGAGGTGGAAACATTAGAGCAGTCAACTCAAGAGGCCCTCAGAGCCAGGGAATAAATCAAAGTGACAGAGACAACATAGACACAGAGAAGGGGATTACTCTTGATAGAATAGGCATAGATGATCATTCATCAGTTGCAAAATGACCTCGATTTGATATAAATTACTAGGATTTCCATTGATAACCTAATCAAAATTCGAGGGGAACCAAGTGGCCTAGAACCAATACGACTTGAAGAAATCACTGAGTCATAATACCCTGAGGTTCCACCACCGCAAACCGGATCACTAGGGGAAATTTCGACCTAGCCCAAGATAGCTAGGACATTAGGGAGAACAAGTGTACCAAATCCCTTTTTAGATTTTATAACCATCTATGATGATGAGGAGAGTTCAAAGGTGTCCCTGGTCACTACTATGCAAATTATAGAGGAGAAAGAGCCCGAGAGAGCATCCACCCCAGGTCCCGATGCTCCAATTCAGAGTCATCCGCAGAGCGAGCATGAGGTAGAAAGTGCCTTGGACGCTGAGCCACTCGACATACTAGAGAACCACTAAGAAAAGGAGGCTTACGTTGGACAGTTCAATCCTCATCACCACATAGGAGAAATTGATCATCATAGAGCATGCCAAGACGACCAAGATTATCGATGCAGGAATGGCGATCACAGATGCCACCCTGGATAGAGAAAGGAAATATGAAGAAGATTTGGATGCTACGCTAAAGGATTTGGAGCATCTGCGCCATTTGGAGAAATACTATTAGGACTCCACACAGGCCACAGTGTTTTTGAGAAGTGAGTTCCAAGATGCCTACAACAAATTCACAAATGAACGACACATTTTCACTACAGGGATAGCCAAATTCTAAGAAGACACTCGTATGGAACTAGAGACCTGCAAATATGTGGAAATATGGTATGAGAAGGCCCACCAAACAATGGAAATAATTTACTACATCAATGCGGTTCAAAAGGGTCGTGATGCTGAAGAGCATGGAATTTGAGTGTTGAGGGACAGTAGCATAGATCAGATAAGGAAAGTGGATGAATACTAGGTGAAAATGGCCCAAGAAACTCAACGAGAGATTCAAGAGAAATGGGTTGATTGCAAAAGAAGTTGGGTCAATATTAATCGGGAGATGAAAGACATCGGTCTCCTAGAATTCGACTCACCCAAGAACTTTGTCGACTTGCATGACATAGTCAAAAAACATGCAGAAAAAGACTCGGCATGGACTGTAGAGATAGAAAAGGTGGATAAAATGACGTGATGACAAGTACAACAAATCATGGAGCATTCGATCAAGGCTCGAACGATATTACAATAGTTAAGTGTCAAAATAGTCAAGTATCGGGCGTAGGCAGTAGAAGTAAAAGAGATCATTTTGGCCCCGATGGACCAACATAGATTCATGTATGCCAACACATGCGAGGAACTCTTTGTCAAATGGTTAGAGTATGAGAAGATTCATACACTTCAGTGAAACCCTTCGATGACTCTTAGAATACAGAGAGATGGAAGCACCATGTGGCGATGTTTTGTTTTACTTATCTTTCACTTTTTATAGTTATTTTTAGTTAATGATTTGTTATAAATAAGAGGATCAACATTTTAGAAAGGGTCGATGGTTTTGGCAAAGACTCTCATTTTTGGAATTGTAAAGAACTATTTCAGAACTACCTTAAAGGAGAAGTCATGTTTAGTACCGGAGGCAAATTTCTGTTTTACATCAAAGGCGTGTGTGATTGGATCTAAGGAGGAGTTACTTCTGACTTTATCTCATGAATGGATGTTATAATGAGTAAGAGTTTTTGAATCTATTGACAAGTTAGTTGATTCAAATTTTTTTATAATTCTTGTCTCTAATGATGGAAAGAAAATCGTTGTGTTAATGTGTGATTAATGGTTAGAGATAAGGAAACTATTTTTCTTGCCATAATTTTATTGTATGTATGTTTTCTTTCGATAATTGTATCTCAGTCAATAATTAAAATACCATCAAGTTGATGTATTAGTACTAGGTTTGTCACAGGTATGAAAACAGTTTTCTGCATGCTTGAGCACGAGGGTTATCCCAAGCTCAATCTTCTTCAGTAGTTAAGATTTCCCCTTTTAACCAGCTAGTTTATACCAACACACATCTTTTAGTAGACCCACCTAATAAAAGAAAATACAAAAGAGAACGTTTAAACTAAAGGAGGAACTTTCACAAGAAGATATCCTGTAAATCACTACATAAAGACCATCGATTATTTGGCCAGATCGACGGATCTGGAGAACTATTCGACTATCAAACAATGCAGAGTCTAATTGGGCCTCGATGGCGGGTTTGGTTCCTGTTGTTGAGTTAACGGGATTTAGGACCCCTCAACAGAACTGGCGCTAGAAGGAGGGTCGATGAATGAATGGATAACAATATTTCTGATATAATATTTCACACAGCCTGTAGATTCAAAATATCCCACATGCATGGGTAGTCATTCTAAAGACAACCCACATACACTGAGTACTCCTAAAATGATTAATTCACCCCAACAAGAGGAAGAAAATTTATTCCCTGAAATACCTTACACTCTTCCCCACGAGGATTTGAACCAGTTCAGAAGAATCACAAGAGCTTACGCCCGACAAATTGGAGAACTACCCTTAGCTCTGTTACTTCCTCATAGAAAACAAGTAAGAAGACCAATGGTCGACACCCCCAGCCAGGTTTTTGTTCACACAGTAGAAGACCTGATATATTTCTCCCTCACTGAGATCGAACACCCCCTCAATCTAATCCCCAAAACACTAGCTGGTAACTGCTCTGAGCCCGACAATTTTGAATCTGACGAGGAAGGGTTTAACTTGGAACGCTCAACTTTGGAGTCAAACGACATGGAGGATAAAAATGATCATAATGAAGAAAAGGGAAACCCAACTCAAAATAATCAACCTTGGTTGGCCAGATATGCTCTGGAAATTCCCAGTTGAGTACATAACCTTCCTCGACATCCAGAAAAGTTACTCCCTAAATTTGAACCTGAAACCTTAGACTGCCTGAAGACCATATAAACAAGTTCATACTAGATATTCGACTAATGAATGTCCAACATGAAGATTTAGTATGCAGGCGTTTCCCTTATACCTTTGAAAATTCAACCTCTACATGGTATTTTAACCTACTTGTAGGGTCCATAACTAGTTGGACGAAGTTTCAAAATGATTTTTTAGACAAATTCAATGAAGAAACCACTACAAGAGCTTTGATGGCTGAGTTGTTCACCACCACCATGAGTTCAAAAGAGAAGGTTAAAGACTTCAATCAACGATTCACCACTATCCTAAACAAATTCCAACCTGAATCTAAACCCACTTAGGAGTTGCAAATCGAAGTATATTCTAATGCTCTCCATGTTTCAATTTCCATGTTTGTAAAAAGGACTGCCAAAACAACCCTAGCTGATAATTTCGAGGAAGCCAAAACAATTGAATTCCAAATGAAGGGATTTAAAGAAGGCCAGGTCTCATTAGTTAAGAAGTAAGCTCAACCTCCACCCAGGAGAGGACTCTTATTGACCATACCCCCAGGGAAAAAAACAGAACAAGGTCCTGAAAAGGGAAGTGGAGACATAGAATACCAACAACGAATGATAAATAAGTTGTCAAATGAAATCATAGACATGAAAAGAAGTGAAGGGTAAGGAAACCATGCACTATAAACCCTATAAACACAAATTCCCTATAAACCCTTTCTTATAATAAATCCACCATTCAAAGAAATTGAACCCCCCCAAACCAACTTAAACATCGACCTGGGAAATGTAGCATCTGACTCCTTTTGTACCTATCACCAAGAGAAACATTCTGAAAGAGGTTGTTCAAAATGGATTCATGCCATGAATTTGATGGCCAATTGGTTTCTAGACGAGGTTTCCCTTACAGGAAAATCAAGAGGTTCAACAATGAATATTGATGATCAGGAAGAAGTTGACCCGCCAGAAGAAACAACCATGTTGTTGTGGGATCCCGACTCGTCGATGCCTTTCGAAGATCTATTTGAGGTTCAAGAACCACCCGTAGAGGTCTTGGTTGTGAAAACGCGAAGTAGGGGTTAGCTGGTCTCAAACGACCTTACCATTGCCCACACTTTGAGAGGAAAACAAACATCCGATCACCCGAAAGAATATTTTGTCTCCCAAATAAATCCTATAAACATACATACACGAGAATCACCTAAGCTAGACTACAACATAGTAGAAGATTTAAAAAAATTGAAGAAAAATATATCGGTCATGGACATGTGTAGAATTCCCCAACAAAATGAATTTATGTTACAAGCCTTGAAGTCAGTAGAAACTCCTACAATAAGCACTGACCAAGGAGAAAATCCATCCCTCACAGATCTAAGAAATAAACCAACTATAAACGCTTGCTCTGAAGATAAAAAGGGAAAGCCTTTTGTCCCACCATTCCTCATGCTGGAAGAAGAAAGGGAGAAAGAAAAATCAAAGTTCATTTCTCATCAATGGATAGTTAAAAGGTGGTTTGACAAGCATCATGCCCAAGAGAAGAATTTTGAAGTAGGAGACTTAGTCTTGAAATGGGACAGAGCGAATGAGCCGAAGGGAAAACATTTGAAGTTTCAGACTCTATGGTTCAGACCTTTTTAGGTAGCCGAGAAACTTGAGGCAGACACGTATCGGTAGAAAAATATGAGGGGGGAACCTGACACCCTCTCGATAAATGGCCAAGTCCTAAAACAATATTTTCATTAAAAAAAAATGTGTGTGTGTTTTCATGTTATTTTATTTTTAGGTAGGCTGATTGTAGAGCCCTTTAATTTTTTTCTTCTTGTGTAGTATTTTTTGCGCTTTGAAGATTTTGTTTTGCAAGACATTGGTTGAACTTAATTCATATGTTATAGAAAAATTTGTTCCTAACTCATGCTTACATACAAACACAAGAAACGCTTGGTGAATGGTTGTTGTCTTAAAGGAATTTTGTATCTAACCTTTGAAAATAAAAAACCTTGGCAAGTAATGAAGTGTCCGCCTAGTGGTTTGGTAAAAACATAAAGGGAAATATGGTAAGCTGGAAAGGACCACATGTCCTTCAAGACAAAGCTAGAAAAATTTCACCTTAACCATCTCATCTTGCAGATAACAAACATCCTCCTCTCCCACTCTCTTAGGGAATTCTGACAAAATAAATCGATTATATCAAATGAGTGAAAAGTAGGAGATGGTATGTAGATAACTTTGTTAGGGCTATGAACGCTCCCTGGAAGCAGAGCAAGGTCTGTGATGTCGGGGTGACTCAGTCGGGGCTATGGATGCTCGCTGGTAGCAGAGCAACACCACATCAAGTGAATGATGATAACTAAAGGTTTTGTGCCAGTGAATGATTTACTCAACTCTCATAGAAAGGGAGCATGGGTCATGGTTAAAAAGAACGAAGGTGGGATAAAGGTTGAAACCCCATAGGCAGGCCCAAATTCACCAACCAGAGGAATTGAAAATGAAAGGATAGAAGATACTTTGATAAAAACAAACCAATCAAGTTCTTAACCAACTTCTGCATTAGCTAAGCATGGGGAAGGAACATAGATTTTGTGTTTGCCCAGAAATTCTCCATTTGTTGAGCACTCAATACACCCTAAAAGCCTTATGAAATTTTATCACTTTTTGGGTACCACTTGTTTTCTTCACTATTTGAATCGATTTCACTTTGGGAAATGATTTATCTTTTTGTTGTTTTCATGACTCTTATCATCAAGTCAGGTTTATTTGAACTTGTTAACCCCATGTCTAAAAGAACTTAACACCTGAATTGAGAATCAACAGTTAACACTACACCTGACGTGCTTAGGATCGGCGTTGGAAAAAATTCAAGCAAGTAAAGAAACCACACAGCTACAACAGTCGTCGAGCGTCGATCCCCGGTCGGTGTCGGTAGAAGATGGGATTGGTTTGCATAATTTATTCGCACAACATTTCAAAATATAGTTGATCCCCTTCGACATCGGCAAAAGGCATGAAATATAGACAATTGACAAAGGACATAAATAAATCATCGATAGCCAATCACTGATGTGCTTCATCGGAGTCAGGGAAATCCAAAAATGTTAAAACAATGGTTTTGTCCATGAAAAGTATATCGTCAATCGCCAATCCCCGATGTGTTTTCGGCATCGGGACTTTTTCGAGAGAGTCAATACGAGAGCACTTGGGTAGGTTGATCATCGATCCTTTTCGGTGTCGGCAAGACAGGATGGGGTTTTAGAATGTATAGCTTAAAAAAAAGAATCTCTATTTTGATTAACATGAGAAAATGAAGTCACATGCCTTGAGTGCCACGTGTCTTTACCACTTAAGGGGGTTGTATGACCTAGTTTCATCCCGAGTCATTTTTAGGTTCCCTGGGTCCCAGTCATGCCTCCGAGTAATCTTTGCCATATCATCTTCGTATGGCCAGATCGATCAGCTTCATAGATTTTGTGAGAGAAAATCAACAAAAACGTTTGAAGCACAATCCTGACCCCCGATCTACCAACTAAACTAGCGAAACGATGGGATGTTTGTGGCATAAGATATGGTCAGAATTGAACACTTAATAGACCATTTAATGCCTGACCCCACATTATTTTCTACCTCATGAACCAATTAGACAACAACATTTTCAAATCATAGATAGAACACATTACCACTTGTGCTCGGGCCATCAACCCATGATGAATTTAATTTTAAACATCTTTGAAGATCTGGCGGCAGATTTAATGAAATTACACTCATAACCCGAATTGAATGGATGATGCGACAAGGTAAGTTAATTCTTGTTTAAATCTCTAGAACGGTTCCAAACGAATTCATTATGCATGCAAGTTGAATTACAGAGCATCCAAAGGAGCAAAGAGAACGTCTCGATACTGTACCGACCCTTTGATTATCAAAACTAGGTTTAACAAGCTGCAGAGGTATGTATTCAATTTTTTCAATTCATTGGTCGTAATATCTGCATCTGGTTTTCTTGCACAATCTATAAAATATGTTCTAGCTTCAGGTAAGATGTCGTCAAGAAATCCAACCACCAGATGCTCGTCGAGGGCACCCAAACTAAATGAAGCTGAAACAGGAAAATTTTCCTCTTCGAGAACCGCAAGGTAGTTGGATTACGCTCCCAAGATGGAGCCTGTTATTAAAAATTCAACAAAGAAATATTTTTTCTAGCCTCCGGCCTTCGATGATACAGAAGTAAGCACTAGATCCAAAGTAATTCTCCCACAATGGGGGGATGTTTTCAACAGAATCAACTGATAATAATACCCAGAGTGTATCCCACACAATGACCCAGACATGAGGACACTCGATAACCAGGTTTTCCCGAACGTTCGACGGTCATATTTACACATGGTGGAAAGCAGAACCCCAGTTTTCCCTTGCATAGAGGTTCTAAAATGGCTCATCGACCATATAGATGGGCATAAGTTCTTGATCAACGATGAGAATGGCGGATGTGTCATATTTTTCCTCTCGACAGAAGTCCAGAAATACTACAAGATTAGGGCCCCAAAGGAGCGGCTCAACATGGACTTCATGGTGAAATTCTATGAATTCCATGACACCAGCCAGTTGACAGACTCATAGTGATAAGAAGACAACAAATTTCACTAACCGGATCAACGGATGGTATATGAAAATTAACCTTAGAGAGACATATATCTATTTGATGTCTCTCATCTTCCGGCTATATGGAGAAAATGATTGCTCCAAGTTTCCGGAAGCATGGATTTCATTGGCATACACAGTGGCGATCTCCGGGAGCATCTTCAACTAGGGAGTGATAATCTCAAAACAATTAAGCACCTATGTACATTAGGCTCAGATGTTGAAGGAAGGGGAGGCACCCACTTTCTACATGGCCTTGTACCTGGTCGATGTCATGTGCACGAGGAATGTCTTCATCAACATCAATTTAAGTTGGAATGTTGCAAAGCTCACAGTCCATGTCTACTTCAGCATACTGTGGGAGAACATGTACAAGGAATCTTACGTGCTCATCTGCGATGAATTCATCACCCGTATTCATTTTATTATTTTCAAGAAGGTGTTGACACTTGAAACTGAAATGGGCTGTAGCAAATCAATCCCGAGGCAACCTTGAACCACTTTGGATTGGGAGCTTCCCCTTCCAACCCGAGAGGGATCTCTCGAACAATGTCACGATAGGAATTTAAGTAGCTTGAAAAAGGTGGGCAGATTTATGGGTAAAAGATGGTCTTAGATTTTTGGAGTTTGGGTGTTAAACTAGGGAAAAGGTCCATTGGGCATAGAGTCAAATGAAAACCGAGAAAAAGAGACAATAGCAGAGATCAAATACTTGCAGAAAGTGAGGCAAAGTGAGTCTATCTTTCAGCACTTTGATAAATCATGATGCGGTAGGGGAAAGAAAAAGGAAAGGACGACGTAGAAAAGGATACATGCAGAGTTCTGAAAATGTAGATTGGTCTTACACAGTTGATAGTTGGTGCAGAGGAAAGACAATAAACAATTGCAGAAAACCCAAATCCTTTCGCTATAGTAGTGGTCGTACTAAAGTATAACGAAGCCCATCGGTTAGAGGAAAACAAAATGTAATGCAATGGTGATGGATTTAGGAAGACATAAAGCTATGGTAAAAAAATTTCAGCTGTGAGTAAGGAAACACATAAAAGAAATCCAAACAGTTTTAACACATCTGAAAGAGAAGAAAAACATACTGAAAGAAATCGACCGTGATGAATCTCACAGTCGCAAATAACAGATCTTATTTATTACTCCAATCTGGTTTTACAAGAAACTCAATCATTACAATGAACTCTCTTAACATAGGTTTTTTCCAGTCTTACGCTCATGCATCCCCTCCCCCCTTTTTCCTATTACATACATTAGTCTTTTAAACAGAAAAATAAAATTCTTTATCTTCCAGGAATCTAAAGCGGTTTGTCTTCTTGGCACTCTGCGACTGACAGACGTATCTGCCAACTCCTGGAACTGTTACCAATCATTTGATCACTCATCATTCCTTCTTTGGCACTATTTGTTTCAACTTGACCTCCTACCGATGGAGGACCCAATATCTCCACAACAACCTAAATACAATTCACACGCTGAAACAAGGTCCAGGGTAGTGCAAAAGGTCAACAAGCATGTCTAAGTTCCAGATATGCGGTGGACACGTATTCACTATCCGAACATAAGCACTGCACATGGCTACCTTCAGTTCCTGGCTGCTTGTATCCTGAAATGTCCATTCATAAGTTTGGCCAGATGAAATAATCACAGGGTCAGACATTAGTTGCAGCGAAATTGGACATTTGAATTCTTCAGGAGGTACTGGCATGCTTCCTGATCTTCCTTTCCAGCTGTATCAAATGCATGAAGCCTTGATACACGACGTCCATTGTTTCTTCCATTCCTACTAACCTCATCAATGAAATCGCTAATGGATGGAGAACATGGGCCTGAGTTTGGGGAATCAACACCATCTGAATACTCATTTTTGAAGAACATAGCATGCTTTCTTAAAAGATGCAAGAGATACATGATAATGGACTCCTTCTTCTTGTCTTTATCAGAGCGAGATTTATCAAGAAATCTCTTTAGAGCTCTTTTTTCTGTCAAAACAGCTCTTGAAGACATGATGCTTATCTTAGTAGCCACCTGATGGAAAGCATCCATTTCTGATGTATCATTTCCACTACTGGGATCCTTATCCTGCTGCAGCAATGTAATAATTTCATCACCAATCTCTTTTTCTGATCATTCTGTAGTTGGGACATGTTCATGCTTAGCCTAGTCCACAGTGGTAATTCCCGAGGCGCTATTTCCTATAGAGCATCGGTGCCCAGGCATTCTTTCAGTCTTTTTTCGCTCCCAGCGATGCTCACCTCCAAAGCCATCTTTGTACGGACTGATTTTTCCATTGCCTTGTCGTAGACTCGATCCAATGAAGTAGATATTGTTCTGTGAAGTTCCTCGAGCCTTTTCTAGGAGTAAATGATCATCAACCAACGCTCTCATATGAAAAAATGCAAGGAGCATGAACAACAGAAATATTACGCAAAGCTTAAGCAATAGCATCATCATCGTCGTCTCTGGTGAATGCGAGTGCTATTTTCTTCTTCCTCTTTTTTTTTCTGTTGTGAGTCCACCTCGTGGATTCTCCTACATGTACCTCTACGTTCTGCATCACCTTCTAACGAGTTCCTGGTGCATGGTAACGCCCCCCCCCCATTATCACACGAAGGGTAACGTCCCAGCCACCTGCCATAATATATCATTACCGCATGTGTAGTCTGAATACGACCAACCACTCCAGCAGGTGATTTACGAAACGGAAATTCAACCACAGTTTGCGGCAGGGGAATAATAAATTTGTTGTGGCTATGAGCAGAATCTAACATGCCGTGTGACTAATAATAACCTTTCCCCCAGAAATAATCAATTACATGGAGAAATCATGTTGCTTGTTCCACCTCAGACTCCAATGGCCGACATCACTCTCCATCGATCTTTCTACCTGCTGCTTTCTTTGCTTTCGATATTGTGTCATTGACAACCTCCATGGTTGCAACATTGGCAATGGTGTCTCCTATACCAATACTGAAACCCTGTTATAGCAGCCAGTAGTTAACGAGCCATTGTGTGTGACCTAAGAATTTACGAGCAACATCTGGAGTATAGTGGTATTTTTGTTCCACTATTGTATGAAGAAATATTCAGAAAAACATTTTTAACCTTTCTTCATCAGTGCATGTATGATCCTGTGGTTGAATATATCATTCATCTTACGGAGTTACCATGCAACATGAACTATGACTTGGATTATTTTGATCAACCAATGGCCCAGAAATCTAGTCAGCACTATTTTTATCAGGATCTAATGATACTTTGTGAGCTCACAGATGGCGCCATTTGTAATATATGCCAGGTACCCAGAGGACTCTGTAGCTGTTGCCTAGAGTTCAGGTGTCAAACCCTTGTATGTCCAGCCGTAGTTATCTTATTGCAAATGTTGGTTCTATGGTTCCTCAATCTCTCTCTTCATTCGGTGGGAGATAGGGACACAGTGCTCAGTGGTTTATCTCAGGTTCCTAAAGAAGAATTGCTTTCTCAATGCAACACGGACTTGGCCATGGAGGATTCTATAGGAGTTGTCAATATTGCGGAACGTAATGGGGCCTCCATATCTTGTTTTAGTTGATACCAATTTCATCAACTTCTCAATTCAAATAAGCTCAACTTGGAGAGAGCAATGATGAATTTCTCGTATGCAGAATGTACTGCTTGTATGACAGATTGTGTGATGGATGAATTTAAAAAACTGGGACAGAAGCATCGTGTCCCTCTAAGAATTGCAAAGGATCCTTGGTTTGAAAGAATTGACTTGCACACATGGAACCATTTATGCAGATGGATGCATTGTAGAATGCGTTACCCAGTATAAATGCTATATTGTAGCTACATGTGATCGAGATTTAAAGCGTTGAATTAGGAATGTATGTCTATTGTGTACATCATCCAACACAAGTACTCTATTGAACATTTTCCTGAAGAAACCATTGGAGGTGCACCATGATTTTAAAGTTGATTCTTGATGTCAATAGGGTGAAATAAAACAAATCCATAAGGGTCTTTAAGAGCATTACCACTCTGCATGGATTTTGTTATTCCTTTGTAAGTTGCAGTCCAAGAAAATTGAAAGTGAGATTATTATTCTAAGATTCCTGTTAGTCAGCTCAGAGATCCAAGCTTGGCCCAACCATTTGCTCGTACACAAGAGAAGATTTCCACATCCTTTTCCCTTCCTTGGAAACCATCAATTGCATTCACATCAATGAGTCGAGCTGCTTCCACTCCAACGACATCACGAAGGCGCTCACATCTTAACTTGCTGCTTATATGGTGAGATGACAGTCACTTTAGATCCTACTTTAAGTTCAAGATATTTTGCCACCAAATGTCGGTATAAGAGGAGAACCAATTTTGCTTCTTCAATGTTTACCCAAGAACCACTTCCTGTAGGTTGAGATTCTTCTCCTTCTTTATCGAAGAAACTAAACGGCCCAAAGCAACGATATTCATGCCATGCACGCTTTGTTTGATGTAGAACATCCTCACCATCCTCTAAAGCCTCTGAATAGAATTCCCTTGAAGGGAACTCCCATATCTCAGGATGCATACAATATTGATTCTTGAGCATCTGAATTGGATAGCCAGCCAATTGAAATCTCTTGAACAAACTCATGTCATATCCAAACTGTTCAGCTTTTGAAGAAAGTACCATAGTAGGCAATTGAGTTGGATCACCAACAAGAATTACTTGTTTTCATCCATGGGCCAGTGGAACTAAAGTTGTTGGCTCTACAATTCACCAAAAGAGCCCTTGTCATGTTTCAGATCCATACTACTAGATTAATCAGACAACATAACAACAACCCAATTAAATAACCCTCTGCCACCATGGAGA
Organism: Picea engelmannii; assembly: GCA_009831015.1. Classification (NCBI taxonomy): domain Eukaryota; kingdom Viridiplantae; phylum Streptophyta; class Pinopsida; order Pinales; family Pinaceae; genus Picea; species Picea engelmannii. The sequence continues at coordinate 48,229 of ML839286.1, read as the reverse complement.
AAATCTATCCATATGCAAGAACCATAGCCTTGGGCAGCGCAGTCAATTTTTGATCTCTGTTACAACATTAGCTCCAACTAGGGATGGTGCTTTCCTGAAAGTGCCAAGAACCGTAGACCAGGTGGCCTTCATCCATATCAAATCCTGAATGCTGTCACTTTACTTACATCTTTGCGGAACAAAACTGCTTATTCAAAACCATACTGGATTCAAAACTGAAATGAAAACATATTTAAAACTACCGCTGCAATCTAGTGCTTTAAGTACAACTTATTTATATACAACACCTACTCTAATTGCTGAAATATTTCCAGAATCAAATGATACGAAAATGCTAGTGAAGCCAATCCAATAATTGTCTTCTCATTTGAAACTTTCTCACACTTCCTTCGAGCAAGATGAAAAAGGAAACCGACAACTCCCAACTGACCTATTGGTGATCATGGATTTGCAAACCTTTCATCAATTCCTGTGACCAAACATTCATAACATAGCATATTCCTCCATTAAATGAATCCAAAAGCACAGCAAAAGGGTCTTGGAAAAACATATCATACTAAGGTTTTAAAACATCCATGACTACTCTGTGTTCTGATTCATGATGCTCAGGATCATTAAACATGGCCACCATTTCTTTTTCATGAAACGAAGCAAAGTCTAGAATCTGATCTTCTGGTAGGAAATCATCATGAACAGGTTCATTAACTTGCTGTAAAATTCCATGAAATACCTGACTGTCATCATTTAAAAATAGGTTTACCTCTTCAAAAATGGAAGGAATTTGACACTCATCTCCGAGACTGTGTGAAAGCAGTAAATTTGTGTGAGTAGGGGCTGCGACATAGTTGTGCAAGGGTAGACGCTCCTCTTCATTAGTTAAAGGAGAAGGTGGTCTCTGTATCTTCTGAATGAAACAACCCTCATCCTTTTCTATCTCTTTTGCAGGTTGACCGTGATGACGAATCTCTTCTTCTTGAGTAAGTTCACAAGATCCAGCATCTTTATGAGCCAACTCCTCCTCATATTGCTCATCTTCATCAACTTGAGAAATTTTTGTTCTTTCTTCCTCCTCAAGAGGACATGTATTACAACAATCTTCAAAAAGGATTTCAGCAAGATATATCCTCCTACAATGTTGATGAAAAAGTGCGTGAAAACATTTCAATGAAGGAATACTGGAATGGGGTAAAGATTTATACTAGAGTCTAGCATCTTTTCCCAATGTAAACATAAACATTTTCATGAGGACATCTTCATGATGTACATTTAATTCTTCCATGAGCTTGTGGAATTCAAACAAATGCCGACCGGGATTGTCGTCCTCATCTTCTCCAAATTTAGGAAGGATATCTACCCAAATTTGCATGTCTGGAACATTGTTTGGAAAGCCATAAACATTTGTAAAGTCTAGAGGAGAAAACCTTGCAGCAATTCAAGCAACGAATGAGCTCGACATTTGAGACCAGTGGAGTCGCCAACAAAATCATGTAGAGTCTACGAACCAAGGAGTCGCTAGGTGAATGATCACAGCCAATCGAATGCCTATCCCTTGTTCATCATAAAGAGATAGATTTGAACTTTGTCATATCCCAGGGAAGATAACCTCGTCCTCCGTCCCCGGCAACAGCGCCAAAAATGTTGACACTCGAAACTGAAATGGGCTGTAGCAAATCAATCCCGAGGCAACCTCGAACCACTTTGGATTGGGAGCTGCCCCTTCCAACCCGAGAGGGATCTCTCGAAAAATGTCACGATAGGAATTTAAGTAGCTTGAAAAAGGTGGGCAGATTTATGGGTAAAAGATGGTCTTAGATTTTTGGAGTTTGGGTGCTAAACCAGGGAAAAGGTCCATTGGGCATGGAGTCAAATGAAAACCGAGAAAAAGAGACAATAGCAGAGATCAAATACTTGCAGAAAGTGAGGCAAAGTGAGTCTATCTTTCAGCGCTTTGATAAATCATGACGCGGTAGGGGAAAGAAAAAGGAAATGCTGACGTAGAAAAGGATACATGCAGAGTTCTGAAAATGTAGATTGGTCTTACACAGCTGATAGCTGGTGCAGAGGAAAGGAAATAAACAATTGCAGAAAACCCAAATCCTTTCTCTATAGTAGTGGTCGTACTAAAGTATAATGAAGCCCATCGGTTAGAGGAAAACAAAATGTAATGCAGTGGTGATGGATTTAGGAAGACATAAAGCTATGGTAAAACAATTTTAGCTGCGAGTAAGGAAACACATAAAAGAAATCCAAACAGTTTTAACACATCTGAAAGAGAAGAAAAACATACTAAAAGAAATCGACCGTGATGAATCTCACAGTCGCAAATAACAGATCTTATTTATTACTCCAATCTGGTTTTACAAGAAACTCAGTCATTACAATGAACTCTCTTAATAGAGGTTTTTTCCAGTCTTGTGCTCATGCGCCCCCTCCCCCTTTTTTCCTGTTACGTACATAAGTATTTTAAACAGAAAATAAAACTCTTTGTCTTCCAGGAATCTGAAGCGGTTTGTCTTCTTGGCACTCTGCGACTGAAAGACGTATCTGCCAACTCCTGGAACCGTTACCAATCATTTGATCACTCGTCATTCCTTCTTTGGCACTATTTGTTTCAACTTGACCTCCTACCGACTGAGGACCCAATATCTCCACAACAACCTGAATACAATTCACACGTTGAAACAAGGTCCAGGGTAGTGCAAAGGGTCAACAAGCATGTCTAAGTTCCAGATATGCGGTGGACACATATTCACTATCCGAACATAAGCACTACACATGGCTACCTTCAGTTCCTGGCTGCTTGTATCCTGAAATGTCTGTTCATAAGTTTGGCCAGATGAAATAATCATAGGGTCAGACATTAGTTGCAGCGAAATTGGACATTTGAATTCTTCAGGAGGTACTGGCATGCTTCCTGAGCTTCCTTTCCAGCTGTATCAAATGCGTGAAGCCTTGATACACGACATCCATTGTTTCTTCCATTCCTACTAACCTCATCAATGAAATCACTAATGGATGGAGAACATGGGCCTGAGTTTGGGGAATCAGCACCATCTGAATACTCATTTTTGAAGAACATAGCATGCTTTCTTAAAAGATGCAAGAGATACATGATAATGGACTCCTTCTTCTTGTCCTTATCAGAGTGAGATTTATCAAGCAATCTCTTTAGAGATCTTTTTTCTATCAACACAGCTCTTGAAGACATGATGCTTAGCTTAGTAGCCACCTGATGGAAAGCATCCATTTCTGATGTATCATTTCCACTACTGGGATCCTTATCCTGCTGCAGCAATGCAATAATTTCATCACCAATCTCTTTTTCTGATCGTTCTATAGTTGGGACATGTTCATGCTTAGCCTAGTCCACGGTGGTAATTCCTGAGGTGCTATTTCCTATAGAGCATCGGTGCCCAGGCATTCTTTCAGTCTTTTTTCGCTCCCAGCGATGCTCACCTCCAAAGCCATCTTCGTACGGACTGATTTTTCCATTGCCTTGTCGTAGACTAGATCCAATGCAGCAGATATTGTTCTGTGAAGTTCCTCGAGCCTTTTCTAGGAGTAAATGATCATCAACCAGCGCTCTCATATGAAAAAATGCAAGGAGCATGAACAACAGAAATATTACACAAAGCTTAAGCAATAGCATCGTCATCGTCATCTCTGGTGAATGCGAGTGCTATCTTCTTCTTCTTTTTTTTTTTTTTTGTTGTGAGTCCACCTCGTGGATTCTCCTACATGTACCTCTATGTTCTGCATCACCTTCTGACGAGTGCCTGGTGCATGGTAACGCCCCCCCCCCCATTATCACACGAAGGGTAATGTCCCAACCACCTGCCATAATATATCATTACCGCATGTGTAGTCTGAATACGACCAACCACTCCAGCAGGTGATTTAGGAAACGGAAATTCAACCACAGTTTGCAGCAGGGGAATAATAAATTTGTTGTGGCTATGAGCAGAATCTAACATGCCGTGTGACTAATAATAACCTTTCCCCCAGAAATAATCAATTACATGGCGAAAGCCTGTTGCTTGTTCCACCTCAGACTCCAATGGCAGACATCACTCTCCATCGATCTTTCTACTTGCTGCTTTCTTTGCTTTCGATATTGTGTCATTGACAACCTTCATGGTTGCAGCATTGGCAATGGTGTCTCCTATACCAATACTGAAACCCTGCCGTAGAAGCCAGTAGTTAACGATCCATTGTGTGTGACCTAAGAATTTACAAGCAACATCTGGAGTATAGTGGTATTTTTGTTCCACTATTGTATGAAGAAATATTCAGAAAAACATTTTTAACCTTTCTTCATCAGCACAGGTATGATCCTGTGGTTGAAGATATCGTTCATCTTACGGAGTTACCATGCAACATGAACTATGACTTGGATTATTTTGATCAACCAATGGCCCAAAAATCTAGTCAGCACTATTTTAGTCAGGATCTAATGATACTTTGTGAGCTCATAGATGGCACCATTTGTAATATATGCCAGGTACCTAGAGGACTCTGTAGCTCTCGGGTGGAGTTCAGGTGTCAAACCCTTGTATGTCCAGCCATAGTTATCTTATTGCAAATGTTGGTTCTATGGTTCCTTAATCTCTCTCTTCATTCTGCGGGAGTTAGGGACACAGTGCTCAGTGGTTTATCTCAGGTTCCTAAAGAAGAATTTCTTTCTCAACACAACACAGACTTGGCCATGGAGGATTCTACAGGAGCTGTCAATATTTTGGAACGTAATGGGGCCTCCATATCTTGTTTTAATTGATACCAATTTCATCAACTTCTTAATTCAAATAAGCTCAACTTGGAGAGAGCAATTATGAATTTCTCGTATGAAGAATGTACTCCTTGTATGACAGATTGTGTGATGGATGAATTTAAAAAACTGGGACAGAAGCATCATGTCCCTCTAAGAATTGCAAAGGATACTTGGTTTGAAAGAATTGACTTGCACACATGGAACCATTTATGCAGATGGCTGCATTGTAGAATGCGTTACCCAGTATAAATGCTATATTGTAGCTACATGTGATCGAGATTTAAAGCGTTGAATTAGGAATGTATGTCTATTGTGTACATCATCCAACACAAGTACTCTATTGAACATTTTCCCGAAGAAACCATTGCAGGCGCACCACGATTTTAAAGTTGATTCTTGATGTCAATAGGGTGAAATAAAACAAATCCATAAGGGTCTTTAAGAGAATTACCACTCTGCATGGATTTTGTTATTCCTTTGTAAGTTGTAGTCCAAGAAAATTGAAAGTGAGATTATTATTCTAAGATTCTTGTTAGTCAGCTCAGAGATCCAAGCTTGGCCCAACCATTTGCTCGTACACAAGAGAAGATTGCCACATCCTTTTCCCTTCCTTGGAAACCATCAATTGCATTCACATCAATGAGTCGAGCTGCTTCCACTCCAACGACATCACGAAGGCGCTCACGTCTTAACTTGCTGCTTATATGGTGAGATGACAATCACTTTAGATCCTACTTTAAGTTTAGGATATTTTGCCACCAAATGTCGATATAAGAGGAGAACCAATTTTGCTTCTTCAATGTTTACCCAAGTACCACTTCCTGTAGGTTGAGATTCTTCTCCTTCTTTATCGAAGAAACTAAACGGCCCAAAGCAACGATATTCATGCCATGCACGCTTTGTTTGATGTAGAACATCCTCGCCATCTTCTAAAGCCTCTAAATAGAATTCCCTTGAAGGGAACTCCCTTATCTCAGGATGCATATGATACTGATTCTTGAGCATCTGAACTGGATAGCCAGCCAATTGAAATCTCTTGAACAAACTCATGCCGTATCCAAACTGTTCAGCTTTTGAAGAAAGTATCGTAGCAGGCAATTGAGTTGGATCGCCAACAAGAATTACTTGTTTGCATCCATGGGCCAGTGGAACTAAAGTTGTTGGCTCTACAATTCACCAAAAGAGCCCTTGTCATGTTTCAGATCCATACTACTAGATTAATCAGACAACATAACAACAACCCAATTAAATAACCCTCTCCCACCATGGAGAAAATCTATCCATATGCAAGAACCATAGCCTTGGGCAACGCAGTCAATTTTTTATCTCTGTTACAACATCAGCTCCAACTAGGGATGGTGCTTTCTTGAAAGTGCCAAGAACCGTAGACCAGGTGGCCTTCATCCATATCAAATCATGAATGTTGTCACTTTATTTGCATCTTTGCAGAACAAAACTGCTTATTCAAAACCATACTGGATTCAAAACTGAACTGAAAACATATTGAAAACTACCGCTGCAATCTAGTGCTTGAAGTCAAGATTATTTATATACATCACCTACTCTAACTGCTGAAAGATTTCCAGAATTAAATGATACGAAAATGCCAGTGAAGCCAATCCAATAATTGTCTTCTCATTTGAAACTTTCTCACACTTTCTTCGAGCAAGCTGAAAAAGGAAACCGACAACTCCCAACTGACCTGTTGGTGATCATGGATTTGCAAACCTTTCATCAATTCCTGTGACCAAACATTCATAACATAGCATATTCCTCCATTAAATGAATCCAAAAGCACAACAAAAGGGTCTTGGAAAAACATATCATACTAAGGTTTTAAAACATACATGACTACTCTGTGTTCTGATTCATGATGCTCAGGATCATTAAACATGGCCACCATTTCTTTTTCATGAAACGAAGCAAAGTCTAGAGTCTGATCTTCTGGTAGGAAATCGTCATGAACAGGTTCATTATCTTTCTATAAAATTCCATGAAATACCTGACTGTCATCATTTAAAAATAGGTTTACCTCTTCAAAAATGGAAGCAGTTTGACACTCATCTCCGAGACTGTGTGAAAGCAGTAAATTTGTGTGAGTAGGGGCTGTGACATAGTTGTGCTAGGGTAGACCCTCCTCTTCCTTAGTTAAAGGAGAAGGTGGTCTCTGTATCTTCTGAATGAAACAACCCTCATCCTTTTCTATCTCTTTTGCAGGTTGACCATGATGACGAATCTCTTCTTCTTAAGTAAGTTCACAAGATCCAACATCTTTATGAGCCAACTCCTCCTCATACTGCTCATCTTCATCAACTTGAGAAAATTCTATTCTTTCTTCCTCCTCAAGAGGACATGTATTACAGCAATCTTCAAAAAGGATTTCAGCAGGATATATCCTCCTACAATGTTGATGAAAAAGTGCATGAAAACATTTCAATGAAGGAATACTGGAATGGGGTAAATATTTATACCAGAGTCTAGCATCTTTTCCCAATGTAAACATAAACATTTTCATGAGGACATCTTCATGATGTACATTTAATTCTTCCATGAGCTTGTGGAATTCAAACAAATGCCGACCGGGATTGTCGTCCTCATCTTCTCCAAATTTAGGAAGGATATCTACCCAAATTTGCATGTCTGGAACATTGTTTGGAAAGCCATAAACATTTGTAAAGTCTAGAGGAGCAAACCTTGCAGCAATTCAAGCAACAAATGAGCTCGACATTTGAGACCAGTGGAGTCGCCAACAAAATCATGTAGAGTCTACGAACCAAGGAGTCACTAGGTGAATGATCACAACCAATCGAATGCCTATCCCTTGTTCACCATCAAGAGATAGATCTGAACTTTGTCGTATCCCAGGGAAGATAACCTCATCCTCCATCCCTGGCAACAACGCCAAAAATGTTGACACTCGAAACTGACATGGGCTGCAGCAAATCAATCCCGAGGCAACCTCAAACCACTTTGGATTGGGAGCTGCCCCTTCCAACCCGAGAGGGATCTCTTGAACAATGTCACGATAGGAATTTAAGTAGCTTAAAAAGGTGGGAAAATTTATGGGTAAAAGATGGTCTTAGATTTTTGGAGTTTGGGTGTTAAACCAGGGAAAAGGTCCATTGGGCATGGAGTCAAATGAAAACCGAGAAAAAGAGACAATAGCAGAGATCAAATACTTGTAGAAAGTGAGGCAAAGTGAGTCTATCTTTCAACGCTTTGATAAATCATGACGCGGTAGGGGAAAGAAAAAGGAAAGGCCGACGTAGCAAAGGATACATGCAGAGTTCTGAAAATGTAGATTGGTCTTACACAACTGATAGCTGGTGCAGAGGAAAGGCAATAAACAATTGCAGAAAACCCAAATCCTTTCTCTATAGTAGTGGTCGTACTAAAGTATAATGAAGCCCATCGGTTAGAGGAAAAAAAAATGTAATGCAGTGGTGATAGATTTAGGAAGACATAAAGCTATGGTAAAACAATTTCAGCTGCGAGTAAGGAAACACATAAAAGAAATCCAAACAGTTTTAACACATCTGAAAGAGAAGAAAAACATACTGAAAGAAATCGACCGTGAAGAATCTCACAGTCGCAAATAACATATCTTATTTATTACTCCAATCTAGTTTTACAAGAAACTCAGTCATTACAATGAACTCTCTTAACAAAGGTTTTTTCTAGTCTTGCGCTCATGCGCCCCCTCCCCCTTTTTTGCTGTTACATACATCAGTATTTTAAACAGAAAAATAAAACTCTTTGTCTTCCAGGAATCTGAAGCGGTTTGTCTTCTTGGCACTCTACGACTGACAAACGTATCTGCCAACTCCTGGAACCGTTACCAATCATTTGATCACTCGTCATTCCTTCTTTGGCACTATTTGTTTCAACTTGACCTCCTACCGACTGAGGACCCAATATCTCCACAACAACCTGAATACAATTCACATGCTGAAACAAGGTCTAGGGTAGTGCAAAGGGTCAACAAGCATGTCTAAGTTCTAGATATGCGGTGGACATGTATTCACTATCCGAACATAAGCACTGCACATGGCTACCTTCAGTTCCTTGCTGCTTGTATCCTGAAATGTCTGTTCATAAGTTTAACCAGATGAAATAATCACAGTGTCAGACATTAGTTGCAGCGAAATTGGACATCTGAATTCTTCAAGAGGTACCGGCATGCTTCCTAAGCTTCCTTTCCAGCTGTATCAAATGTGTGAAGCCTTGATACATGACGTCCATTGTTTCTTCCATTCCTACTAACCTCGTCAATGAAATCGTTAATGGATGGAGAACATGGGCCTGATTTTGGGGAATTAACACCATCTGAATACTCATTTTTGAAGAACATAGCATGCTTTCTTAAAAGATGCAAGAGATACATGATAATGGACTCCTTCTTCTTGTCTTTATCAGAGCGATCTTTATCAAGCAATCTCTTTAGAGCTCTTTTTTCTGTCAACATAGCTCTTGAAGACATGATGCTTAGCTTAGTAGCCACTCGATAGAAATCTTCCATTTCTGATGTATCATTTCCACTACTGGGATCCTTATCCTGCTGCAGCAATGCAATAATTTCATCACCAATCTCTTTTTCTGATCATTCTGTAGTTGGGACATGTTCACGCTTAGCCTGGTCCGCAGTGGCAATTCCTGAGGCACTATTTCCTATAGAGCATCGGTTCCTAGGCATTCTTTCAGTCGTTTTTCGCTCCCAGCGATGCTCACCTCCAAAGCCATCTTCGTACGGACTAATTTTTCCATTGCCTTGTCGTAGACTCGATCCAATGTAGCAGATATTGTTCTATGAAGTTCCTCGAGCCTTTTCTGGGAGTAAATGATCATCAGCCAGCGCTCTCATATGGAAAAATGCGAGGAGCATGAACAACATAAATATTACGCGAATCTTAAGCAATAACACCATCATCGTCGTCTCCGGTGAATGTGAGTGCTATCTTCTTCTTATTTTTTTATTTTTTTGTTGTGAGTCCACCTCGTGGATTCTCCTGCATGTACCTCTACGTTCTGCATCACCTTCTGACGAGCGCCTGGTGCATGGTAACGCCCCCCCCATTATCACACGAAGGGTAACGTCCCAACCACCTACCATAATATATCATTACTGCATGTGTAGTCTGAATACGACCAACCACTCCATAAGGTGATTTATGAAACGAAAATTCAACCACAGTTTGCGGCAGGGGAATAATAAATTTGTTGTTGCTATGAGAAGAATCTAACATGCCGTGTGACTAATAATAACCTTTCCCCCAGAAATAATCAATTACATGGCAAAAGCCTGTTGCTTGTTCCACCTCAGACTCCAATGGCAGACGTCGCTCTCCATCGATCTTTCTACCTGCTGCTTTCTTTGCTTTCGATATTGTGTCATTGAAAACCTCCATGGTTGCAGCATCGACAATGGTGTCTCCTATACCAATACTGAAACCCTGTTGTAGCAACCAGTAGTTAATGAGCCATTGTGTGTGACCTAAGAATTTACGAGCAACATCTGGAGTATAGTGGTATTTCTGTTCCACTATTGTATGAAGAAATATTCAGAAAAACATTTTTAAACTTTCTTCATCAGCGCATGTATGATCCTGTGGTTGAAGATATCATTCATCTTATGGAGTTACCATGCAACATGAACTATGACTTGGATTATTTTGATCAACCAATGGCCCAGAAATCTAGTCAACACTATTTTTGTTAGGATCTAATGATACTTTGTGAGCTCATAGATGGCGCCATTTGTAATATATGCCAGGTACCCAGAGGACTCTGTAGCTGTCAGCTGGAGTTCATGTGTCAAACCCTTGTATGTCCAGTCGCAGTTATCTTATTGCAAATGTTGGTTCTATGGTTCCTCAATCTTTCTCTTCATTCGGTGGGAGCTAGGGACACTGTGCTCAGTGGTTTATCTTAGGTTCCTAAAGAAGAATTGCCTTCTCAACGCAACACGGACTTGGCCATGGAGGATTCTACAGGAGCTGTCAATATTGTGGAACGTAATGGGGCCTCCATATCTTGTTTTAGTTGATACCAATTTCATCAACTTCTCAATTCAAATAAGCTCAACTTGGAGAGAGCAATGATGAATTTCTCGTATGCAGAATGTACTCCTTGTATGACAGATTGTGTGATGGATGAATTTAAAAAACTGGGACAGAAGCATCGTGTCCCTCTAAGAATTGCAAAGGATCCTCGGTTTGAAAGAATTGACTTGCACACATGGAACCATTTATGCAGATGACTGCATTGTAGAATGTGTTACCCAGTATAAATGCTATATTGTAGCTACATGTGATCGGGATTTAAAGCGTTGAATTAGGAACGTATGTCTATTGTGTACATCATCCAACACAAGTACTCTATTGAACATTTTCCTGAAGAAACCATTGGAGGTGCACCATGATTTTAAAGTTGATTCTTGATGTCAATAGGGTGAAATAGAACAAATCCATAAGGGTCTTTAAGAGCATTACCACTCTGCATGGATTTTGTTATTCCTTTGTAAGTTGCAGTCCAAAAAAATTGAAAGTGAGATTATTATTCTAAGATTCCTATTAGTCAGCTCAGAGATCCAAGCTTGGCCCAACCATTTGCTCGTACACAAGAGAAGATTGGCACATCCTTTTCCCTTCCCTGAAAACCATCAATTGCATTCACATCAATGAGTCGAGCTGCTTCCACTCCAACGACATCATGAAGGCGCTCACGTCTTAACTTGCTGCTTATATGGTGAGATGACAGTCACTTTAGATCCTACTTTAAGTTCAGGATATTTTTCCACCAAATGTCGGTATAAGAGGAGAACCAATTCTGCTTCTTCAATGTTTACCCAAGAACCACTTCTTGTAGGTTGAGATTCTTCTCCTTCTTTATCGAAGAAACTAAATGGCCCAAAGCAACGATATTCATGCCATGCACGCTTTGTTTGATGTAGAACATCCTCGCCGTCCTCTAAAGCCTTTGAATAGAATTCCCTTGAAGGGAACTCCCTTATCTTAGGATGCATACGATACTGAGTCTTGAGCATCTGAACTGGATAGCCAGCCAATTGAAATCTCTTGAACAAACTCATGCCATATCCAAACTGTTCAGCTTTTGAAGAAAGTACCGTAGCAGGTAATTGAATTGGATCACCAACAAGAATTGCTTGTTTGCATCCATGGGACAGTGGAACTAAAGTTGCTGGCTCTACAATTCACCAAAAGAGCCCTTGTCATGTTTCAGATCCATACTGCTAGATTAATCAGACAACATAACAATAACCCAATTAAATAACCTTCTGCCACCATGGAGAAAATCTATCCATATGCAAGAACCATAGCCTTGGGCAGTGCAGTTAATTTTTGATCTCTGTTACAGCAGAAGGAATGCCCAAGATTATCTGTAGAAGCCAAGAAAATGGTAGAAAAAGTAGGCCATTGGTATTTAAACGAACGATCAACCTACATTAGGGTGTTCAGGGCCACTAAAGAACCACATCTACTACCTTCGCATGTCCCAGACCAGCTTGTGGTTGGGGAAATCTTCTATCAAAATATACTGCAAGGCTACAATGCCATATTGGTCAAGGACAAGAAGCGAGCTTTCATACCCTATGGTTTTCATATAGGGTTTTATCTAGTAAAATATATTTCTCAAGACAAACTAGAAGGGATGAGCCAACTTGAATTCAGGTTCCCAATAGGCTGATTCCACAAGAAAAACCCTAAAGTCCTGGTCCTACAACATGCTTCATAGGTATCGTCATGTTGGCCATACGCTCATGATAAGTTTGAGGACGATATTTTCACAGAGTGCACCCAGGACTGGGACGAGGTGTTGTAGAGAATGGCCAATCCAAGCATGACCAAGTTCAAATCCATGAGCATGGATGAATAGGTGGAAATAATAGAAAAGTCAGCTCAATAGGTCCTTAGAGCCAGGGAAGAAATCAGAGTGGCAGAGACAACATAGACACAGAGAAGGGGATTACTGTTGATAGAAGGGGCGTAAAGGATCATTGATTAGTTGCAAAATGACCCCAATATGATAGAAATGATGAGGATTCCCGCTGATAACCCAATCGAAAGCTGAGGGGAACCAAGGGCCTAGAGTTGATACTACTTAAAGAAATCATCAGGTTAGAAAACCCTGAGGTTCCACCACCGTAGATCAGATCACCAGGGGAAATTTTGACCCAACACAAGATAGCGAGGACATCAGAGAGAACAGGTGTACAAAATCCCTTGTTTTATTTGATAACCATCTATGATGATGAGGAGATTTCATAGGTGTCCCTGGTCACTTCAGTGAAAATTACAGAGGAGAAAGAACCCAAGAGATCATCCAACTTGGGTCCTAATGCTCAAGGTAAAATTTGTCCGCTGATGCAGGAGCATCGTCAACAGCCAAGCAAGCATGGATGCGGAAGGCAGCTGGGAAAAGCACCAACACATTTTTCACGTTTTGAAATGTTTTGAAAGATTAAGAAGTGGATATAAATGTGATAGCTAGAAATGTACTTGCATTTATGTCTAGTTGTTGTAAATATATCGTGAGTGATTTTCTCTCATCTGTCAATGTAAAAGGCATTTAAGCCCAGTATTTGATAGATTGTCGCAAGGAGTGCGTACAGGAGTTCTTTCAAGGCTTGAAGTTGCCAGCAAAATCTCAGGAGGGATAACAACTTTGAACACTTCAAAGGAAGACATGGATCAAAACACTTCAACGGGAGATGGGATTGAAGTTACCTCGCAGAAGTTAAGTTCCAATGGAAGAACTTTGGTTCATTTAGCAGAAGTTTTTAAGGAGGAAACGAGCGGTCAGAATTCTCCGTGGAGAACTTGCAAAGCTGCGAGGACTGTGGGATTCAGTGAAGCTGGAAGGAGGTTAAGCATGGATGAATCCACCCTTCAGGAGGTAAGACTCAACGTGGACCATTGATCGTGATAGTGGAGACGTCAGATCATTTTGGGGATTCGGAGTTTGTAAGTCCATAGTGTAAACCAAAATCCTTGGTCACTTCAACTCCCGAATCACGAACATAATTATTAAGTGAGGAATTTCAGGATTTTGGTAATTTGGGATTCAAAATACCAGAAATATTGATGACAAGGAGCCAATGACCTTTGCATTGAAAAAAAACTTGGAGTTTTGAAACACGAAATATTGTGGAGTGGCGTTTTGTCATTTTGACATTTCGGGGTTCAGAAGTTCGAGGATTGTAGTGACTAGTGGTTTGGGATCGATAATATTGAACTCTCGGTACCTAGAAGTATGAAGTCATGTAGACCATTGGATCAAAGGGAGGCTTATAGCTGTTGATCCCATTGGAGGTACTCTGTTTCGGAGTTCGGGGTTTTGGAGGTTGGAGAGTCAGAAGACCTATATCTGGATTCGCGAAGTCGCAAAGTCTGAAACTTCGAATCGGAGAAAATTTCATTAGGATCCAGCCTTTGCTGAACATATCAGGATTCGGCAATTCATCAGTTGCGAAGACAAGAGGTCGGGTTTCTTGCATTAGAAAGTCCCAAAGTCATGAAATGCAATACAACTATGGAGGAGGACACGGTCGAAGATTTCGGCAATTCGACATTTCGGGTTTTGGAGGGTTGAAGAGTAAAAAACTCAACAACAAGATTCACGAAGTCGCGAAACCTGAAATCCTGAAAGGAAAGGAAAAGTCCTGGTTTGGAAAGGGGCATGACCAATTTATATGAGGTAAGGATATTTGAGTGATGCTTTGTGTTTTGATCATACGAGCATACTCATAAGGACTTGTGGATACATTGTCATGTGTGTGTGAGGGATTCCCTGTGGGGGAAATCAAAGAGTCAATTAGACTGAAGGGGTAGATTTAGAACGATCCTGAGCAGATCTCGACCTGAGGGTCCCGGGGTCTGCGTCAAAGTGGTATCAGAGCTTGAATCTATTTGTATATTGCAGACGGAGGAAGCAGGGGGAAAATGAGTACTCTGATACACATCAATTTGGTATCAGAGCTACAGAAAAAGTCTTTGCTTTCTGTAGTAGAGAAAAGAAGAACATTTTCAGCCATGTTGTCGAGAAGAAGAGACAAACCAATGCCTAGTCCAGCAGTGGAGAGGGAAATGTGCGAACTGCATGCCAGGCTTGATGCCATGGAGACAACACAGAGACGCACAGTCGATGCTGGGGATATCAGTGAGGACGAAAGTGAAAATGAAGTTGGACATGAAGAAGAAGTCATAGTTGAAGATTCTACAGACGAACGCCTATTTAGGGTTGTTGCAAGGATAGGTGCTAGATCTAAAATGGACATTCCAGTGTATGAGGGAAACCTGGATGTTGAAGAGCTTCTAGACTAGATTAGAGCTCTAGATAAATACTTCGACTATGAGGATGTCGAGGAAGACAAGAACGTCAAACATGTTGTCACTAGACTTAAAGGGCATGCAACACTATGGTGAGATGAACTGCAGGCTGACAGACATTGCAAAGGCAAGCAAAAAATCAAAAGCTGGGATAGAATGGTTGCAAAGATGAAGGCCAAATTTATACCCAAAGATTATCAAATCACTCTGTTTCAGAGGATGCAAAATTTGAGACAGAAGTTGATGTCAGTGAAGGAGTACACTGAAGAGTTCTACAAGATAAACATCATGGAAGGTCATCGGGAAAGCGATGATGAAAAATTTTCCAGGTACATGAATGGTCTGAGATATGACATCCAAGATGAGATGAGCATGATGATGATTCAGAATGTGGAAGATGCTTATCAGATGGCTTTGAAAGTTGAAGAGAAGTTGAGCCGAAAGCAAGGTCAAAGAGGCCAAGGAAAAAGTCAAGCCAGAGGCAAAACAATTGCCCAAGACAGAACTTAGAAATCTAAAGAAGAGGGGAAGAAACCTCAAACTCAGCATGAGAGAGGCGGAAGCTCACAGAGAGGGCAGTATGTTGATAGAAATACTTTTCCTCGAGCTAGAGGAAGAGGAAGAGGTAAAGGAGGTGAAGTGAAATGTTTTGTCTGTGGGAAAAATGGACATAAATCTTATGAGTGTCCAGATAAGAAGAAAGAAGGTGGTGAGACTCACATTGCCGAAGCTCAAGGATAGAATGTTGAGGTAGAAGATGCTGAGGGCAGAAGATCCTTGATGATGAGGAAAGTTCTATTAACGCCAGAAAAGGAGACAGAGAACCCAACCCAAAGGAACAGTCTATTTCAGACTGCTTGCAAAACAAAATACAAAGTATGCAAAGTCATCGTGGACAGTGGTAGCACAGACAATCTCATATCTATAGAGATGGTAGAAAAGATGGAGCTGGAGACTATCATACATCCAAGCCCATACAGAGTTTCGTGGCTACAAAAAGGACATCAGGTAAATGCCACTAAACACTATTTAGTTGAATTGAAAATAGGAGGATATAAGGATGAAACATTATGTGATGTCATTCCCATGGATGTTTTCATCTATTGTTGGGTAGACCGTAGCAATATGATAGGAATGTGATTCATGATGGGAGAAAGAACACATACACCCTGGAGAAAAATGGTAGGACTCATATGTTGTTGCCGATTAAGGATAAAGAAGTGAAAATAGAAATGAGAAACACTGTACTTCTCATGAGTGGGAAGGAACTTCTTAATGAGGTTAAGAATAAGGAAGACACACAATTTATTGTGGTCAGGAAGCCTAGAATTGTTTTGACCAGTAGAAGAGTGGATGATTTACCAGAGGAAATCCAGAAGTTGTTGGAAGAGTTCACGGATATAGTAGTGGACGAACTACCTTGTTCATTGCCACCGATCATGAGTATAAGCCATCACATTGATCTTATACCTGGAGCTAGTTTACCAAACAAAGAAGTGTACATATTGACACCATAGGAGAATGAAGAAGTTAAGAGGCAGGTCCAAGACTTAATGGACAAAGGATTGATTAGAGAAAGCTTGAGTCCATGTGTTGTTCCAACAGTGCTTAGCCCAAAGAAAGATGGAGGCTGGAGAATGTGTACAGACTCAAGAGCAATAAATAAGATCACCATCAGATATAGATTTCCATTGCCAAGGATGGACGACTTGATGGATTGCTTGAGTGGAGCAAGATTTTTTTCAAAGATTGATTTGAAAAGTGGACACCATCAAATTCGAATGAGAGAAGGTGATGAATGGAAGACAACATTCAAGATGAATGAGGGGCTGTATGAATGGCTTGTCATGCCATTTGTCTCAACAAATGCACCCAGTACTTTCATGAGGTTGATGAATGAAGTCTTGAAGGGTTTCATAGGAAAATTCATCATTGTATATCTTGACGACATATTAATTTTTAGCAAGACAGAAGCAGAGCACTTAAAGCATTTAGCCGCAGTGATGAGGAGATTACAGCAAGAGAAATTGCTGATAAATGTGAAGAAATCGTCATTTATGAGGACATAACTCATTTATTTGGGTTTTGTTATCTTTTCAAATGAGTTGAAGATGGATCTGGAAAAGATAAATGCAATTAAGAATTGGCCATCACCGAAAAGTGTGTTTGAAGTTTTAAGCTTCCATGGTTTAGCTAGTTTCTACAAGAAATTCATCCGAAATTTCAGTGGGATTAACGCACCAATGATGGATATGGTGAAGAAAAGACATAAATATTTTCACTAGACAGAGGAAGCAGAGAAGAGTTTCAACCTGCTGAAGAAGAAGATCACTAAGCAACCAATTTTGGTTTTGCCAGATTTTAGCAAGACATTCCAGGTCAAGTGTGACGCGAGTGGATTTGCAATAGGAGCAGTCTTGAGCCAAGATGACAGACCGATCGCATACTTCAGTGAAAAACTGAATGAAGCGAAGGTTAAGTATTCCACATATGACAAGGAATTATATGCGGTCATACAAGCATTGAAGAAATGGAGACACTATTTAGTTCCCAAGGAGTTTGTTTTGTACAATGATAATCATGCTTTACAATTCGTCACTCAACAGGAGAAGTTGAACCAAAAAAATGTTAAATGGGTTGAATTCATGCAGAATTTTACTTTTGTAATTAAGCATATTTCTGGAATTGCTAACAAAGTTGTTGATGCTTTGAGCAAGAAATGTTTTCTTATGTAGGAATTCAGAGTCAAAACTTTGGGTTTTGATAACCTCAAAGAAATGTATAGGGATGACCTAGATTTTAAGGAAGTGTATGAGGCATTTGAGAATCTAGTTCTCAGGGATAGAATCCAATGGACCAAATATATGATCCAGGATGGATTATTGTTTAGGGGCAATCAACTGTGTATTCCAAAATTCTCCATGAGGGAGAATCTACTGAAGGAAAAACACAATGGAGGATTGGTCAGGCATTTCGGTCATGATAAGACGTTCTCAAAGTTGAATGGCTCATATTTTTAGCCAGGGATAAGGATAGATGTTAAGAAATTTGTGGATAGATGCATAATTTGTCAACACACAAAAGGGAAAAGGCAGAACACAGGGTTATACCAGCCATTACCCATACCAGAAAGGTCATGGGACACAATGAGATTGGATTTTATATTGGGACAGCCAAGGACACAAAGAGGATATGATTCAATCTTTGTGGTGGTCAACAAATTTTCCAAGATGGCACATTTCATACCATGCCATAAAACCAGTGACGCAACTCATATTGCGAACCTGTTTTTCAAGGAAGTCGTCAGACTTCACGGCTTGCCAAAGAGTATAGTTTCTGATTGAGATACCAAGTTCGTGGGACATTTCTAGAGGAATTTATGGAAGAAGCTGGGGACAAGTTTGTCTTTTAGCTCAATGTATCATCCTCAGATGGATGGACAGACAGAAGTTGTGAATAGGAGCTTGGGGGATTTATTGAGGAGCCTAGTGACTGAACACCACAGTCAGTGGGATCATATTTTTCCACAGGCAGAATTTGCTTACAATGATTCACTCAATAGAAGCACATGGAAGAGTCTATTCCAGATTGTATATGAAATGAAGCCAAGGGGAGTTTCTAAATTGAAATATTCGGAACAAAATGAATTAAGGACTGCTAGTGCAGATAATTTTGCAGAAGCAATGAAGGAGCTTCACAGCCGAATTAAAGAGCGATTGCATAATTCAAGTCAAGAATACAAGCACAAAGAAGATCAACATAGGCGAGAACTTCAATTTGAAGTTGGTGATATGAATCTTGCACATTCGTGGAAGGAGAGATTCCCAAGGGGGACATATAACAAACTAAAGATGAAAAATATTGGACCATGCAAGGTCGTGAAGAAATTTGGGGCAAATGCATATGAGATTGAATTACCCAATGGGATCGGAATTTCACCGATATTCAACGTTGCGGATTTGTACCCTTACAAAGCTGAAGAAACAGGAGCAGAGGAGGAACAGAAAGAAGTTCAATGGACAAAACAGATGCTTGTAGCTGAAAATCCACAGATGGAAAGCATAATTGATAAGAGGATTAGCAAAAAGACCAGGAGAAAAGAGTATTTTGAATACTTGGTCAAGTGGAAGGGACATCCAATTGAAGATGCCAGTTGGTAGGATGAAGTAGAAATTTAGAAGCATGGACAGACCGTGCAAGAGCTCATGAAAAGGAGTTCATGCAAATTTTCAAGCAAGGGAGTATGATGCAGGAGCATCGTCAGCAGCCAAGCAAGCATGGATGCGGAAGGAAAATGGGAAAAGCACCAACACATTTTTCACGTTTTGAAATGTTTTGAAAGATTAAGAAGTGGATATAAATGTGATAGCTAGAAGCATACTTGCATTTATGTCTGGTTGTTGTAAACAGATCGTGAGCGATTTGCTCTCATCTATCAATGTAAAAGGAATTTAAGCCTAGTTAATGAAAGTAGGTAGATTTGAATTATAGATTAGACAGTTTAGAAGAGTAGGAGGGAAAAACGGATATAGACACGCTCATCTTTGTATCATAGTAGTTAGTGTATCATTAGCACAAGATAGAAAGAGAGAGTTGTAGAAAAAGCTAAAGAGAATAACCCATGTACAGGAGATTTGAAATAATATATGAAGCTTTTAATCATATTTCATGGTGTTATGACATTTTCTGTATATACATGGTGAATGGTATGCTTATGGTTGTTTTATTCTCTTTGTTTATGCATTTGTTTCGATGCTATGTTGAATGTGTGATTTCATGTTAAGTATATGAATTCTTAGAGAGAGAGAGAATGAGTTTCAATTATTTCTCTGCCTGAGTGAGAGAGTTCCTGCAAGGAGTTCAGTGAAACGTCCGCAAGGTGTGCGTTGACAAAGTTCTGAGTTTTATCTCAGAAAGCTCAGGAGAGAAACCGTTGTTCTCATTCCAGTAGAAGTGCAGGTGGAGCACAAAATTCATGCAAGGAGTGCGTAGGCTATTGGAAACCTTATAATTTATCAACTAAGGGAAGGATTGAAGGATTGTTGTTGCAGAGGGTGCACAGAGTCGAAAGATCAAATACCCAGAAGTATTTGATAGATTGCCTCAAGGAGTGCGTGCAGGAGTTCTTTCAAGGCTTGAAGTTGCCAGCGAAAGCTCAGGAGGGATAACACCTTTGAATACTTCAAAGGAAGACAGGGATCAAAACACTTCAAATGGATATGGGGTTGAATTCACCTCGCAGAAGTTAAGTTCCAGTGGAAGAACTTTGGTTCATTTCGCAGAAGTTTTTAAGGAGGAAACGAGCGTGCAAAGTTCTCTGTGGAGAACTCGTGAAGCTGCGAGGATCGTGGGATTCAGTGAAGCTGCAAGGAGATTAAGCGTGGATGAATCCACCCTTTAGGAGGTAGGACTCAACGTGGATTGTTGATCATGATAGTGGAGCCATCATATCATTTTGGGGATTCAGAGTTTGTAAGTCCGGAGTGTAAACCAAAATACTTGGTCACTTCAACTCCCGAATCGTGAACATAATTGTTAAGTGAAGAATTTCGGAATTTCGGTAATTCAGGATTCGGAATATTGGAAATCTTGATGACAAGGAACCAGTGGCCTTTGCATTAAAAAAAAACCCAGAGTTGCGAAATGTGAAATATTGTGGAGTGGCGTTTCGACATTTCGACGTTTCAGGGTTCGAAAGTTTGGGGATTGTAGTGACCAGTGGTTTGGGATCGATATTCTTGAACTCTTGGTACCTGGAAGTCCGAAGTCATGTAGGCCATTGGATTGAAGGGAGGCTTATAATTTTGATCCCGTTGGAGGTACTCTATTTCAGAGTTCGGGGTTTTGGAGGTTGGAGAGCCGGAAGATCTATATCTGGATTCACGAAGTCCAAAACTTTGAATCGGAGAAAAGTTCATTAGGAGCCAGCCTTTGCTGAACGTATCGAGATTTGGCAATTCGATAGTTGTGAAGACAAGAGGTCAGGTTTCTTGCATTAGAAAGTCCCAAAGTCATGAAATGCGATACAACTATGGAGGAGGACATGGTCGAAGATTTCAACAATTCGTCATTTTGGGTTTCTAAGGGTTGAAGAGTCAGAAAATCGACAATAGGATTCGCGAAGTCGCGAAACCCGAAATCCTGAAAAGAAAAGAAAAGTCCTGGTTTGGAAAGGGGCGTGACCAATTTATATGAGGTAAGGATATTTGAGTGATTCTTTGTGTTTTAATCACACGAGAATACTCATAAGGACCTGTGGATACACCATCATGTGTGTGTGAGGGATTCCCTGTGGGGAAAATCAAAGAGTCAATCAGACTCAAGGGGCAGATTTAGAATGATCCTGAGCGGATCTCGACCTGAGGGTCTGGGGCTTTGTGTCATCCACAAAGCGAGCATGAGGTAGAAAGTGCCTTGGATGTTGAGCCTCTCGACATACTAGAGAACCACAAAGAAAATGAGGCTTACATTGGACAATTAAATCCTCATCACCACAGATGAGAAATTGATCAGCACAGAGCATGCCAAGATGTCCGATCTTATCGGTGCAGGGATGGCGATCACAGATGCCACCCTGGATAGAGAAAGGAAATATGAAGAGGAGCTGGATTCTATGCTAAAGGAGATGGAGCATCTGCGCCATTTGGCAAAATAATATCAAGACTCCACACAGGCCATGGTGTTTTTGAGAAGTGAGTTCCAAGATGTCTACAACAAATTCACAAATGAACAACACCTTTTCACTACAGGTATAGCTGACTTCCAAGAAAACACTCTTATGGCGCTAGGGACCTGCAAAGATGTGGAAAGATGGTATGAGAAGGCCAACCAAGTAGTGGAAAGAATTGATTACATCAACACGGTTCAAAAGGGTCGAGACACCGAAGAGCACGTCATTCGGTTGTTGAGGGACAACAACATAGATCGAATAAGGAAAGCGGTTGAATACTGGGTGAAAATGGCCCAAGAACCTCAGCGGGAGATTCAAGAGAAATGCGCTGATTGCGAAAGAAGTTGGGTCAAGATTAATCGGGAGATGAAAGACATCGGTCTACCAAAAATTGGCTCACCCAAGGACTTTTTCGACTTGCATGACATAGTCAAACAACATGCAGAACAAGACTCAACATGGACTACAGAAATAGAAAAGGTGGCGAACATGGCGCAAGGACAAGTACACTAGTTCATGGAGCATTTGATCAAGGCTTGAACGATATTACAACAATTAAGTGTTAAAATAGTTAAGTATCAGGCACAGGCAGTAGAAGTATAGGAGATCATTTTGGCCTCAATGGACCAACACAGATTCTCGTATGCCAACACATGTGAGGAAATCTTTGTCAAATGGTCAGAGTATGAGAAGAGTCATCCACTTCAGTGAAACCATTCGATGACTCTTAGAAGACATAGAGATAGAAGCGCCATGTGGTGATGTTTTTTTTTACTTAGCTTACATTTTTAATAGTTATTTTTAGTTAATGATTTGTTATAAATAAGAGGATCGACATTTTAGAAAGGTTCGATGGTTTTGGAAAAGACCCTCATTTTTGGAATTGTAAAGAATTATTTCAGAACTACCTTAAAGGAGAAGTATTGTTTAGGACCAGAGACAAATTTTTGTTTTACATCAAAGGCGTGTGTGATTGGATATAAAGAGTAATTACTTCTGACTTTATTTCATGAATGGATGTTTTAATGAGTAAGAGTTTATGAATCTATTGATAAGTTAGTTGATTCAATATTTTTTATAATTCTTGTCTCTAATGATGCAAATCAAATTGTTGTGTTAATGTATGATTAATGGTTACAGCTAAGGAAACTATTTTTCTTCCCACCATTTTACTGCATGTATGTTTTCTTTTGATAATTGTATCTTAGTCAATAATTAAAATACCAGCAAGTTGATGTATTAGTACTAGGCTTGTCACATGTATGAAAATATTTGTTTGCATGCTTGAGCAAGAGGGTTATCCCAAGCTCAGCCTTCTTCAGTAGTTAATATTTCCCCTTTTACCCAACTGGTTTATACCAACACACATATTTTAGTAGACCCACCTAATAAAAGAAAATACAAAAGAGAACGTTTAAACTGAAGGAGGAAATTTCACAAGAAGATATCCTATAAATCACAATGTAAAGCCCATCAATTATTTGGTTGGATCGACGGATCTGCAGAACCATTCCACTATCAAATGATGTAGAGTCTAATTGGGCCTCGGTGGTAGGTTTGGTTCCTGATGTTGAGTTAGAGGGATTTAGGACCCCTCAATAGAACTGGCACTAGAAGGAGGGTCGATGAATGAATGGCTAACAATATTTATGATATAATATTTCACACAGCCTGTAGATTTAAAATAGCCCACATGCATGGTTATTCATTCTCAAGGAAACCCACATACATTGAGTACTCCTGAAACGAGTAACTCACCCCAGCAAGAGGAAAAAAATGTATTCCCTAAAACACTTTACACACTTCCCCACGAGGAGTTGAACCAGTTCAAAAGAATCACAAGAGCTTATGCCCGAAAAATTGGAGCACTACCCTTAGCTCTGTTACTTCCTCATAGAAAAAAAGTAAGAAGACTAGTGGTCGACACCCCCGACCATGTTTTTTTTCACATGATAGAAGACCTAATAGATTTCACCCTCACTGAGATCGAACACCCCCTCAATCTAATCCTCGAAACACTAACTGGTAACTTCTCTGAGCCTCACGATTTTGAATCTAATTGCTCTGAGATGGATCGACAAATCTGGAGAACCATTCCACTATCAAACATTGTAGAGTCTAATTGGGACTCGGTGGTGGGTTTGGTTCCTACTTTTGAGTTAAGGGGATTTAGGACCCCTCATCAAGGTCATGTCACCATTTTCGCAATAAATTTCTTTATTTAATGATTCATAATGTGAAATTGGGAGGTCATTGAGGAAACATATCCAGTTAGTTGTGATACAAATTTCAGCTTGTGGTTCATTTAATTTTTGGAGTTACACGCCGTAGAAAATATGGTTTCTGGCTAGTCCTGAAACTAGTCTAAAACAAGTGTTTCAGGTAAAAGCGTAATAAATTCTTCATAAAAGATCCAAATTTAGTAATACCACATGTATTGGTTAGAGCATAGTTTGTAGTATTCTATGTACCATTTTCAGATCCATAAAAAAACACTCTTTGCGGGGCATGCTCTACAAGTTTTTTCTCTAGAATAAGGCAAAATTCAACAAGGTATGGCATTTTTTCTATAACTCCTTTGTTGAGAGATTCCAAGTAGTGAAATATAGAGGAACTACATAAAATACACTGAAGAATAATGTGTACTATTTTTAGATATTTTTTCATTACAGGTACATAGTTATGATTATTGCAAGTTAGGGTTGTTGACTAATCCAAAATTAGTCATGTGAAACTAAAGTAAAGTTTGATGAAAAGGATAGTCTCTTGTTGTTAAAGTTAAAGAAGGTTTGCAGGTATGTGATCATATACACCAGGTATGTTACAGAGTTACAAATCAGATTTGGATGATAAAATTGATGAGGGATTTTTGGTTGAGGTATGTTACAGATAGAGGTTGTATAACAGTGAGGTTGTGGAACAT
>ML839286.1:0-16210 GCA_009831015.1 Picea engelmannii | reverse complement strand
ATCATCCTTTTTGTGGATCAATGGAGAGCTTCTTGTGAGAATATCTTTTGGAGTATTGATGGAGAGCTTCTTGTGAGAGCTTCTTGAGCATTTTTGGTGTGGAACACTTGAGCATATTGAATATCTATAGGTGAATGAGGTAAACAAGGATATATAAGCCTAATTTCAGAAGGAAGGTGAAGAAAAGAGGGACAAAATTGAAAGGAGGATAAATTCTTTTGATGATGATTTTTAAGGTATGTTATTTACAGGTCATCTCACAATTTTCACTATAGATGTTTTTCTATAATGATTCAGACAGTGAAATTGCTATGCCATTGAGAAAACATACACAAGTATCTGTGGTAAACAATTCAGCTTGTGGGTCATTATATTTTTGGAGTTACACTCCGTGGAAAATAGGGTTTGTGGCTAGTCCTGAAACTAGTCAAAAACAGGTGTTTCGGGTAAAAACATCATAACTTCTTCATAACAGATCCAAATTAAGTGAGACAAATGTTTTTGGTTAGGGTACAGGCTGTAGTATGTTTTGTAACAATTTCATATCAATTCCATGAATATTTTGTGTGGGCCACGCTCTACAATGTCGCTCTCTAGAATAAGCCAGAATTCAACAAGGTATGCCATTTTTACTATAACACCTTTTCTGAGAGATTCCAAGTAGTTCCACCCAGAGGAATTTCATAAGACACACTGAATAACATTGTGTATCAGTTTAAGATATTTATTCATTACAGGTACATAGTTATGATTATTTCAAGTTGGGGTTGTTGACTAATCCAAAACTGGTCATGGTTGAGACATGTAGTTGATGAGTTGGCACACACATGAGGTGTATAGTTGATGATGTTGGTACATATTGATGAGTAATTGTTGATGAGTATTTGAAACATGATTGGTATATACTTGGTACATGGTTGGATGCACTTGTTTATGGTATAGGTTGATTAGAGGTTGTTTGGGACAGGTTGGTGCATGCCTGATGCACTTGTTTATGTTGACAGATTGATATTTGTTGAGGATTTTTTCCTCATCTCAGTTGGCATTGAGAATGTAAGTTGATTATTTCATATAGAGTTGGTGCTCTTGTAGAGTTGTACTCTATTCAGTTCAGGGATGATTTTAGGGGCTAAATTTCGCTCATGGGCTAATTTTCCATAGTTTTTCCAAAAAAGAGATTCGCTATTTTAAAAATGATTCGCCCAAATTCTATAGGATACAATTATTTTAACTTAAAAATCGCCAAAAATGTATAAAAACTATAGAAAATCCTTAGAAATTTGAATATTTTTACAAAAATATTGCTAAACATTTAGAGTTGGAATATGAAGGATTAGAAAGATTCGCCAAGGTTTCTACATTTTAAAATTAATTTCCATCCTTAAAATCATCTCTGATTCAGTTGTTGTTGAAAAACCCCCAGATTGAAGTCCATAATAAAAAGAAAAATTGTACATACATCTTGTGTTCTTTGTGTTCCCTATGGAGATGATTTGTTGATGATATGTCGCTGATATGTATTCACATCTAACTAATTATAAATGACAACAATGAGTAATGAGAAAATGTTGAATGTTAACTAAGGATTTTTTTTGTAAGAGGGAAGTTTTGGGAAAAATATCCCCACACTCATTCATCCCCCCCTCTAAGTGTGGTAGGTGTGTCCAACATAGGCATGGTTCCAGGGGGAGCATGAGTGATATGAATTCAGTATTGTATCATAGTGTTTCCATTAATTCCAAAGGGGGATATTGTTGATTAATTGGGTTGGTTGTCATTGATGTCAACCCTTGAAGAAAGTCTGGTAGCAAGTTACAGTAGCACAAAGGTTTGGGTAATGGACCCAAGTTTGTTTGATGGATAATGGTATGAGTTTTGATATATTTGTAGGAAATAATATTCTATATGGATAGTACATGTCATGCCATTTCCAGTGGTATGTGGAATGTCACATAACTCCTCACGATTAGAGATTTATGGCCATGTGAATTTGGAGAACCCTCATGAGTCATCTAGAAGCCCCAAAAGGTTAAAGTAGTCAAAGTGGTTGCAAAGAAGAAATTATTTAAATAATAAAGTAAAGTGATGAGTGTACCATAAGTCAAAGTGGATACAAAATAAATTATTTAAATAATAAAGTTAATGGAGAAATTACTATGTAGACAAGTGGTTAGAAGTGGGTTAGCCCTAAGATAAGGAACGTGGGTTAAGATGGTTAGAAGGTAATTTAAATAATAAAGTGAAGTGATGAGTGAACTATAAGTCAAAGTGGATACAAAATAAATTATTTAAGTAATAAAGGTAATGAATAAATTACTAAGTGGACAAGTGGTTAGAAGTGGGTTATCCCTAAAATAAGAAAAGTGGGTTAAGATGGTTAGAAGGTAACCCCTTGAGGAAGCTACATGAAAGTATAAATAAGACGCAAGGGTATCTCATTTTTAATCACACTTTAGAATATTGGATATCTACATTTGATTGAAGTAACCAAAGGATATCTAAACCAAATTTCAGAGGGAAGGAGAAGTAAAGAAGGACGAAATTCAAGGGAGGATAAATTGTTTGATGATGCTATTTAAGGTATGTTATTTATAGGTCATCTCACCATTTTCACAAAAAAAAAAATTATTTAATGCTTTAGACCGTGAAATTGGGAGGTCATTGCGGAAACATATCCAAGTAGCTATGATAAAAATTTCAACTTTTGGTTCATTGTATTTTTGAAGTTACATGCCGTGGAATATAGGGTTTGTGGCTAGTCCTGAAACTAGTCTAAAACAAGTGGTTCGGGTAAAAACGTCATAACTTATTCATAACAGATACAAATTTAGTAAGACCAAATGTATTGGTTATAGTACAATCTACAATATTATGTGTTCCATTTTCAGATCCATACAACAAATATTATGTGCGGGGAACTCTCTACAAGTTCTCTCTCTAGAATAAAACATAATTCAACAAGGTATGCCATTTTTGCTATAACTCATTTTCTGAGAGGTTCCAAGTAGTGAAATATGAAGGAATTGCATAAAAGACACTGAAGAATAATGTTTACCATTTTTATATATTTATTCATTACAGGTACATAGTTATGATTATTGCAAGTTATAGTTGTTGACTAATCCAAAATTAGTCATGTGAGACTAGAGTAAAGCTTGATGAAAAGGCTAGTCTCTTGTTGTTAAAGTTAAGGAAGGTTTGCAGGTATGTGATCATATACACCAGGTTTGTTACAGAGTTACAAATCAGATTTGGATGATAAAATTGATGAGGGATTTTTGGTTGAGGTATGTTACAAATAGAGGTTGTATAACAATGAGGTTGTGGCACATGGTTTGATGTAATGGTTTATAGTATTTGGTTGCTAGAAAACTTTTTGATGGCTATATTGGTATATGTATTTGGTATATGGTTGAGGTACATGTTGGGTACATGGTTGATACAAGTAGTTGATGAGTTGGCACATACATGAGGTGTATAGTTGATGATATTGGTACATCTTGATGAGTCATAGTTGATGAGTAGTTGATGCATGATTGGTACATACTTGGTACATGGTTGGAGGCACTTGTTAGTATTATTATTGACACATGGTTTATGGATGATGTTGCATACTTGTCTTGGTATATTATTAGAAGAACATATTGATCTTGGTGATGATTATGAGTTGTTGTGTTATGCTTGGTTGATACACATCTTGGTGATATTGTGCATATGGTTGTGAGTTGTCTTGGTGATTGATCTTGGTGAGTAGATCTAATTTGGTTGATAAGATTGATGAGACATGTTGTTGTGATAGGTTATTTAGACAGGTTATTGCGACAGTTTATTTGTACAGGTTTGGTGCATGGTTGATTCATTTGTTTATGGTACAGGTTGAGGTACAGGTTTATGTATTGTACATGTTGGCACAGGTTATTGGTACAAGTTGTTACAGGTTGTTTGGTGCAAGTTGATTGGTACAGGTTTACAATAATATATCTCACAGTGATAGTGTGACAACGGTTTCATCATTCTACTTATATTTTAGGGCGGTTGAACGGGGAAAGTACAGGTGGTTGTAGCCACCTTCTGGCTGTTTCCAAAGAACATAGGGGGTTCTAGCCTCCTTTTGGTTGTATCCAAAGAAATGGGGAGTTGAGGCTTCCCTCAGGTTGTAGCCTGAGAAACTAGGGGGTTGGAGCCTCCTTCCAGTTGTAGCTAGAAAACAAAGGAAGTTGGTGCTTCCAATGAATGTAATTATTAAAGAAACATAAGAAAAAACATTCAGTGGTTTTCTCTCGTTTTGGGTTTCCACGTAAAAAAACCAGTGTACCATGTATGTGTATGATTTCTCATTTGTTCATTGTTTATTTACTCTGCAACTATTGTATGATAATGCTATATTGATATAACACTTGCATTTTATGGATAAAAAGGATTAAATTTCTCTCTTAATCATTCACCCCCCCTCTCAATAATCCAACAATTTACACCTACTTTATTTACAATAGAATCCTCTTCTTTTACCTCTTCATAGAGATTGGCTATAGTGGAATCTTTTCCTTCCATGAAATTTTTTAGATGCTTTTGTTGCTCAGGGATGTCAACCATGTCCAGAAGAGTAGCATCGGCCTTGATATTATCCAATTGGTTGAGAATGTTATATTTGGAAGAGGAAAGAGGGGAGGGAATTCCTTGACTGTCAGGAGTCCTGGTAGCTTGTTCAATAGCATCTTGCGAAGATGAGCTTGGGATAGAAGAAGTATGAGGGGGATCATATTTTTCTTTTGAAGCATATGACTTATTCCTAGTGTTTATTATCATGACATCCTCTGGTTCTGCCCAATCTAGAACAACAATGGTAGTTTCAGGCATTTTTCCAAAGATTTTTTCTATGGCACTCTTCTTTACCTCACAAGTACTTTCCTCGTGATTTTCCTCACAAAAGTTACACCAACTACGAGGCATGATGGCCTTGGGATAAAATTTATTTTCATTGGGATTCCTAAAATATGGTGAAGAAGAAGTCGATGTCCCATGAGTAAGTGAAGGGACATTTCCCTTTCGTTCATATGCTATCATTCAATTATTCATATCCTATACAAGTTGTAAGAGGGAAGACATGTTTGTTTGTTTAATTGAGTCTCTCTTGGGAAGACCTGTTCTTTTTAGGTACTCTTCATACTCTAGACAAGTATGAAGGGAGGAACCAATATTGTCAATATTTTTTTTTTCAAGCCTATGCCAATAAGGGAAAGGTAGAGGATTTTAGTAATGCATAAAAGAGGCTTGGTTTTGGGGGTGAATAAGTTCAGGAATTTGGTTATACAACTTGGTTAAACGTAGGTTGAAAGAATTGATAGGCTCATTGTCTTTGTATGCATTGTTATTCTATTCTTGTAATTGTTTGGCTGGGCTCTTAGAATGCCCATAAGTATATTTGAACCAGTAAACTAAATCTTACCAAGTGGAAAGAATCTTTGGAGGGAGATCAAATAAATATTCCGATGCTTTCCCTTCAAGGGAGTTGACAAATAATCTTATACAAGTATCATTTTCATTAGCTCCTATATTGTGATAGGCGTTAGAGAATGTCACCAAGTGTTCGTTTGTAGTGATTTTGTTATTTCATGAAAACCTAGGGAGATGCTCTTTTGATTTTGGTAGCAGATGAGTGGCAAGTGCTAGGTTGAAATGGGAGGATACATGCCATGGAGTAGTAGTATCATCTTCTTCGAATTGAAAAATTCCATACTTCTTTATGACTTTGGTGGGGTTGGTAGTAGATTGGATAGGGACCTGATGGCTATACAAACTACCAATTAATGATGAGGATGAAGGTTGAGATTAAGAAGCACCTCTAGTGCCACCAGAGCCACCCACAGATGCCATTTTGTAAATGATGGGTGAGTGCGAGAAAGATGAACTAGCCAAATCAGATAAAGTTCTCCTTAGAGTATCTTGTTGAGTTGACAAAACATCGTTCCTTCTTCCTATTTCAGCGATAGGATTAATTTCAAGAGATAATCCTTGTCTTCTCCTAGAGATGTGAGGATTTAAGGTCATGAAAAATAAGATCAAAACTTTAGCAAAAAGAGAGCTACAATTGATTCCTAGGTTTCCTTTTCCTGGCCTCCCAGTGTTCTTGAACACTTATGTCTTGTTCAATTACTTCCCACGAGCATTCAAGCTCAACCTGTGTGTTAGCAGTTTCTAATATGGTATTGAATAAAGTTAAAGCAATGTTGGTTTGGTCTTTAAGACTATGCTCAATGTTGGGCTGACTTGTAATAGGTATTGTTATGAGGATAAGAAAACTATCAAAGAATAAAAAACAAAAGAAGAAATATTCAATGATAATCTTAAATACAATCAACAAGAGAGATATGGAAGATCTCCCCGGTATGGTCGCCAAATAAATGTTGAGGAAAATGTATGAATTACCTTACTCAATCATTTTAAAATCTTTCCTTGTTAGGACAAGGTAGTCGGGAATGCCACCCTAGGTTTTATAGCCTCAAAAATATTCTCCCAATCCATAAGCATTGATTATTAGGATCAAGGCTGATTTATTAATAAAAATAATGTTGCATAATAAAATAAAGTTTATATAAGTTTATGAAATATACACAAATTACAAAAAGTAAACATGGAGATCAAAAAGGGAAAAGTAACCAAGTCATAAATACACATATATAAGACAGAATAACAATCTGATTTATTTCATTTTGATATATCAAAAGTGTTTTATCTTTACAAAACCCCTGTAAGGGAATGGACCAAAGTATGATTTAGATATCCTCGATGAACACCATACAAAAAGACTTCAACAATCAAGCAAAACTGAAATTTATAATCTGGATCAGCTTGCCACAAACTGCTGTGAATTTGACTCTGCAAGATATTCTTCATCAGCCATGAAACTTAATTCACAAACAGACAAGAATACATAGACTATCAAGGATGGATAAACACCTCTAAAACACGTTTATGAAAAGTTTGGTTTAGTCTTGAACCTTGCTGTCTACAATAAGACCCTGTTGTCACAAAGAGAATTAGGCTTTGAATAAACTCAAGAATGAATGAAAACTTAAACTTTCTTAGGAAACCAAAAGAGAAAACCTTAGTATTGCTTTCTCCTTCTATTCTCCTCTTGTTTCTTCTTCTCATTCATATTTTATTATTTCACAATAAGTTGAAGTAGTTCAACTACTTTATTTAGTTAAGTTAGTTTGACTTAACTAATTTAGTTTATGAGAAATAAATAATAATAATATAGTTAAGGGTATTTAATTAATATTAACTAGGTAGATGAGACCCCTTTTGATTCCCGTAATTTATTCTTTTCAAATCATAAAATATAACACAAAAGAATAATCATTTTAACACATGCCACCTTTGTAGCTCCCTTAGGTACCTTCCAAATTGAATATTTAAATATCAGAAATAATTTAAATCATATCCAAAAATATATAAATATCCACATAATCCACATTATCCAAAATAGAGCTTGTTTTCCAAACTTTATGAAAACCATCAACATTGTCTTCATCAACTCAAATCATAAAAAACACAATCTAAAAGCCATACTTCCCACTCCGGGAGGCAATTTTTATTTTTTCACTGTTGTCCCCCTTTGATTTCCCGGAAGTAGCCCATGGTTGATTAGAACATTGAGGTTGTATTTTACTGATCACATGGGAACAATCGTCCTTCAAATGCATGTGGGAATAAACATATTTTGAGGAATCATCTGAGGGAGAAGAAGGGGAGGCAATTTCTTTGCCTTTATCTTACATAGGTTGGGGAATATTAGTTTTTAGTCTTTTACTAGCATGTGAATATTGAACAGGGGAATCAAAACGGACAATATGGACATTAGGATTGAAAGGAAATGGGAGAGGCAATGACATATAGGGCCAACCACGATAGTGAGAGACAACCGGGTTGACAATATCTTCCCATCCATCATTTGCAGGGACTTTTGGTTGCAAGGACACATGTGGAGGAACGAGAACGCCAGGGGTGTTCTGAGGCTAGAAAGGAGGTATTTCTGGCCGAGGGTTTACTATTCCATGACCAATCCAGTTAAAGAACCCATCTTGGAACTACTGGTTCAATTCTTGGGGATCAACATCAAAATGGATGGAAAATCTAGGCCTTCTAGGCCCTCGGTTCCAATTTCCCCTGCCTCTGTTATTTCTTCCATGGTTTCCCCTACTGAATAAACTCATCCTATAGTATTATTTGATCAGTAAATAAGCTCTTAATAAACCATACATGACATTCTACTTACATGAATAAAAAATTGGCTAAAAAATTGACATGAGATACATGCAAATCCATCCATAACAAACCATTTAATAATTGTCAAGTGAACAGGGGGTGATAAGGTTCATGGGACATATGGAGGGAGTGTAATTAGAGAAATGTGGTATAATGATAGGGGATTAATACAAAAATATTGTTCAACAATGAATTAAACAATTTAACTGTGTAATAAAATACCAAAATATTAGTCATCAATTCTTGTTGTGTTATCCTTTGTCTCTTTTACACAAACTTCATTTTTAATTTATTTCACAAAATAGGGATGCCATAAATGAAATTGGGATTATGAGGGGAATGTAATGATTGAAAAGTGGTAGAATGACAGAGAAATAATATGGATATTGTTCAAATGAAAATAAATCAAAACATGCAATCAAACATATCTCTGTTCCGACCTTCAAAGTTCAACAGTATTCACTTTTCAAAATCACAATTTAAATTGTTACTTCCTTTGATGAATTTTCTTGTTGGCTTGCAAACAATAATCTATATGCCCATAACTATTTAATTACAACAACATTTGTATTCATGTAAACATTACATGACAATCATTACGAAAAGCATTGCAATTGATATGAGAAACCACAATAACCCTTTGAGCCACAACCATTAACTCAATATTTAATCTTTAAACCAACAGAAACATGCAAAATATTTATAACCATTTGTATCCATCAATTATTTAAACATTTCCCAAAGAAATCAACTAGACATTATAACTCTTAATCGGGCCTAAAAACATTCACACATAGGTGACCCCTTTATATAGGCAACATAATGATTGAACCAAATAACATTCAATATTTTGATCCGAAGCTTTTAAAAAATCATTGTGTACATATTTCTTCCACAATTTCCCAATGAGGGGTGCAACCAAAATCGTTCCCAAGAAACCAAGAACACACAGTGCTCCATCAACCATCGACTGGAGTAAAACCCATGAAAATATTACACAAAACAAGGAGAGCATAACCATTTCTTTTTTTAAGTGCCAACAGTCCAAAATAATCACCATAAGAAACCATGGATACAAACACCAATACACAGTTCAAATATCTCATAACAACTTAGGAATCACATAGACCAAAATAAATCTAGAGCCAAAAATTGATTCAAAGGGAAGAGTAATCATCATGAATGGAATATTAAGAAACCCATACTTGGAAAATCCCGTGCGAGGAAGAAAACTAGACTGTATACATCCTTCACGACTGAACAATGTGGAGCAGCAACAACTACCAGAGCCAAAACCAAAATGCAATAATGACTAGGGTGATGGGATCAAGGGGAGTTTAAGTGGTGTGCAGTAAATGCACGTCACTTCTCCCTTCCAACCTCATTCAATTCAAAGTATGAGCCAAGCTGATTCACCATAGCACTAAACAATTAATAAACCAAATATCCATTGCCATATCACTTTTTCAAAGTGCACCACCCCTTGGTAATGTCCAACTTCTTTAAAATAACAATGTTCTAGGAACATAACCCCATGTGAAACCATATATTAAATTCACCAAGGCGCATAACCATAGTATTAAGGGTCAAGAGAACCCATCCTTTGTCATAATAATGCACAACATTAGAAATTGAATATAGTTCTTTTATTCAAAAGAGCTCCATTATTATCGTTTATCAAGATCATTTAAACCATTTAATGCCATGTTTAATGAAATATCAAAACCAAAAATGATAATAATTCCTTCATCCACAGGGAAAACTTAACATATTCTGTGAGAGGTCATCAAAGCCATATAGTGCCATGTTTTAATCAATCAACCATCCCACATTACCACAAAATTTTAAACCATGATTTGAAACAATGAGTTGTAGAAGACTTTGCAGGTACCATCTCATAATAAAACAAAATATAAGCGCAACATATCCACCATAGTGTCATAAGTCCAACAAGGGGGTCCCACCTACTAGTTTATTATTAATATAGATATATAATAAAGCTTGGAAATCATTTGTGAGCATAGTATTCATCGTTTCATTTTTAAGCGTCAACAAGTGACAGTGACAATGATAGTGACAAAGACATAGATAGTGGTAGTGACATTGACAGTGGAAATGACAGGTTGAGTCTACATTTAAATTTTAGGGAGGAAGGAAGGGGCAAGGAAAGGGGGTGGTAGTCTCCTTCCGGTTAGAGCCAGAGAATATAAGGAGTTGGAGCTTCCTTCGGGTTGGATCTTATAAATCAGGGTGTTGTAGCCTCCTTCCAGTTTGAGCTGGAGAATTGTAGGAATTGTAGCTTCCTTCAAGTTAGAGCCTATAAACAAGGGGTTGGAGCCTCCTTCCAATTAGTGCTGAAGAATTTTGGAAATTCGAGATTACTGTGAATGTAATCTTTTCATATAAGAAAACATTCCATGGTTTTCTCCCATTTGGGTTTCCACTTAAAAAATCTCTTGTGCATTGTGTATGATGTGATATTATTGAATGGTATTGTTTATGGTTATGTGTTCATGAAATGTTAAATGAAGGCATAAGTGATAAATTGTTGATGAATTGATGTTTACATATTTTGGTTAAAAGTGGTAAAAAGTGAATAATATTAATTCACCCCACTCTCAGTATTCCAATGATTGGCATCATAGTGGGTCCTTTAGAAAACAATCTAATCATTGGAAGGAAGATCATGGAGTACGCTAAGATTGGAGTACCAATGTTTTATGGTCATAATTATGCCTTCTAGAATAAAATGATGAAAACCTTTTTACAAGCATAAGGATTTGATGTCTGGAAATCAATAGTAGATGGATACACACCACCTGCCACTCCCCCAACTGACAAAGATGGAAAGTTACTCATAGATAACAATTAGAAGGCTAAAGGAACCATTCTGAGTAATATGGTTGATTCAGTATTTTTCAAGGTTATGCATTGCGACACTAAAAAGGATATTTGGGATAAACTTCAAAATATTTACAAAGGAGATGCCAAAGTCAAAGAAGGCAAGCTTCAAACCTATATAGATAAATTTGAACAATTGAAGATGAAGGAAGATGAAGACATTGCAACTTACTTTCTACGAGTTGATGAGATTGTGAATTCTATCAAAGGGTTGCGAGAAGAAATTAAAGGCTTAGTTGTTTGTTGTATTCCAGATATAAAATAGTATGCAGAACATAAATATTTTAGCTAGAAATGGAAGAACAACAATGATATAACCAGAACAATACCAGAATAATACCAGAATAACACTAGAAATATCACCTTGATTAATGATAACAATGCTCACTTGCCTCTTCGAGGGGGAAACCTCCAACAAAGAAGATCTCTATTACAATAATATCCAAGACAACTTCTCATACCCTCTACTCCTATTTATATTAAATCTGTCTATCCAAAACAAAAATATAGAGGAAGATCATTCTAGAAGCAGAAGCTTCTATTATGTATTCTTACATTTGACTTATTCTTACTTATTGATAGGCCTGATTAATATTGTCATTTATTACATGAAAATATATTATTCTACCTATGTGAGGGGTTAGGTAGGTTAGGTCCCCAACATTTCCTCCCCTTTAAAAACAACCTTGTCCTCAAGGCTTGAGATGAGGAAATTGTTGTAGAATGGTAGCTAGTTCCCAAGTGGAATATGATGGAGTTGTATATTTCCACTAGACTAACACTTCCTTGATGGTGCACTAATGCAGATAACGCTCACGCTGGTCCAAAATTTCTTGTGGATGCAAAAAAATGGAGTCTTATTCATCCAACTCGGGAAGGTTGGTTTGAGTTTGGCACTTAGTTACAATCACCTTCTTTAAGAGGGAGACATGAAAAACATGATGGAGCTTAGAATGTCTGGGAAAAAATAACTAATAGGTCACTTTTCCCACATGCTTGAGAATGGTATAAGGACCAGAAAATTTGGGCACTCATTTCTGACAATGGTCATCCTTGAGGGAAGTTTGATTATAAGGTTGCAGTCGAAGAAACACTTGGTATCCTTCAAAAAATTAATGTTCGAAGTGAACTTGATCTGCTTGTTGCTTCATGCGATTCTGGTCCATGACCAAATTATCTTTGAGGGTACAAAAAATAGCCTCTCGAACTATAAGTGTTTGGTCAACCGCTTAGATCGTCGAGACACCTGATAGGTATGAGAGAACTGAAGGTGGATTTTGTCCATATACTGCTTCAAAATGAGTCATGCGGGTAGTTGTATGTTAAGAAGTGTTGCATCACCATTCCACTAGTGGTAACCATTGATCCCACACATTTTACCTTTCTGATGCAAAACACCTCGAATATGTTTTTAAACACTTGTTGGCAACTTTAGTTTGACCATCAGTTTGGGGATGATAAGTTGTGCTAAGATGCAATTGGGTGCCCTGTAGCCTGAATAGTTCTTGCCAAAAATTGTTGGTGAAAGTGGAGTCTCGATCATAAAAAATAGAATGAGGCATGCCATGAAGCTTCAAGACCTGATCCATGAAACGTTGAGACATAGTGGAGGAGGTAAATGGGTGTTGAAGAGAATAGAAATGAGCATACTTGGAAAGACGATCAACGACCACCATGATGACAAATTTATTTCCCGATTTAGGAAATCCCATAATAAAATCCATAGAGATATCCCTCCAAATAGTAGGTGGAATTGGAAGTGGTTTTAGTGTGTCAGGAGATTTGATTGTTTCACCCTTGTTGCATTGACAAACATCACATTCTACCACAAAATTAAGAACGTCTTGTTTCATACCATCGCAGAAAAAAGAACGTTTGACCCGGTCATAGTTTTTGGTAAACCATGAGTTCCCAACTATGGGTCTAGCATGAAGCTCAAAAATTACCATGCATTTAAGTTGTGACTATTTACTTAAATACAAATGACCTTTGTAGAGAATATTATCACTGTGCCAAGATTACCATGGGGAAACTGGAGAATTGGCATGCAATTATTGGATCATTTGCGAAATTTTGGGATCTTGTAGCCATTCCCGGTGAACAACTTGGAGCCAATCTGGTACAATGAAGAAGAGGGAAAAAAGGGACCCTTCATCTTCATATTTTCTTGAAAGTGCATCAACAACCACATTGTCTTTTCCTTTCTTGTAAATGATCTCATAATCATATCCAAAGAGCTTAGTCATACATTTTTGTTTCTCCGGGGAGGAAGGGTGTTGTTCTAGAAAATACTTGAGGCTTTGATGATCTGTCTTAGTTTGGAAGTGTTTCCCCAATAGATAAGGGTGCCAAAGATCCACTACATGCATAATAGCCAACATTTCCTTTTCATAGATTGATTGGCCCAAATGTCGCTTTGATATTGTTTTGATGGTAAAGGCCAAAGGCCGATTATTTTTCATAAGGAATGCTCCAATTCCTCTCCCGAAAGCATCACATTCCAGGACAAAGGTCTTTTTGTAATCAAGAAGGGCCAGGACTGGAGTTGTGCACATGGCCGCCTTCAATATTTGAAAGTCTTGATCAGCTACAAGAGTCCAAGTGAAAGAATTATTTTTAAGGAGAGCAGTGAGAGGTGTCACAATCTTTCCATAATTCTTAACAAACTTGTGATAATAGCCTGTTAAACCCAAAAATCCATGCAATATTTTGAGAGTCTTAGGGTGAGGCCAATCCTGCATAGATTCAATCGTTTTAGGATCCACCCTGACACCTGCCTTGCCAACAATATGACCCAAGTATTCAACTTCTTAGTCTCCAAAAGAACATTTATATTGTTTGATGAAAATTAGGTGCTAAGAGAGTAGATGTAGAACTTGATCCACATGAGAAAGATGGTTTTTCCAGGTTTTACTATAGATGAGGATATCATCAAAGAAAACTAAGAAAGAATGATGAAGAAAAGGATGAAAGACATGATTCATGAGGCTCTGGAAAGTGGAGGGAGCATTACAAAAGACAAAGGGTATGAACAAAAACT
Organism: Picea engelmannii; assembly: GCA_009831015.1. Taxonomy (NCBI): domain Eukaryota; kingdom Viridiplantae; phylum Streptophyta; class Pinopsida; order Pinales; family Pinaceae; genus Picea; species Picea engelmannii. The sequence continues at coordinate 2,001 of ML839286.1, read as the reverse complement.
CATAGCGGCCCTCATAAGTTTGAAATGTAATCTTAGGAATGTATTCCTCGTTCATACATATCTGGTGGTAGCCAGAACAAAGATCAAGTTTAGTAAAGAACTGGGCACCACTCAATTCATCCAAGAGGTCATCAATGATAGGAATAGGAAATTTGTCTCTAATGGTGAGTTTGTTGAGGTTGCAGAAGTTGGGACACATGCACCAAGATCCTTCTTTATTAATGACCATGACCATAGGAGAAGAGTAGGGGCTCATACTAGGACAGATAACACCTGTGGTGAGAAATTATTGAACAATTTTCTCAATTTCATTTTTCTGGGAAAAAGGATGATGATAAGGATGAACATTGGGAAGAAGGTTATCAGGAAAAAGGGGAATAGAATGATCATGAACACCACAGGAAGGAGGAATTACCTAGGGATTGGAAAAAACAACTTGATGTTTGGAGAGGATGGATTGGAGTCCTGCAACATAGAGGGTGTCTTAGTGGCGTGAATGGCATGGAGTTGTGCAATAATTCCAGACTGACCTTTTTTGAGGATCTTTTCCATGCGATGGGAGTTGATGATATCCGGGGAACCAACAATGATGCCTTGGAACTTATATTGTTGGCACTCCTGGTTGAATTGCATGGTTAATTTTTTAAAATCCATGAGAATGGGACCCAAATTACTTATCCATTCTGCACCCAACACAATGTCACAACCACCCATGTCGATAGAAAACATATGATATTTTATGTGGTACTGACCAATTTGGAGACGCACGTTTTCACAATGCCCCCCACATTTGATGGACCTTCCATTGGCAATCATGATTTGAAAATTGTTGATGACAAAGATATAGCAATTAGTTTCTTGGGCAATGTGGTGATGAACAAAATTATGGGTGCTTCCACTGTCAATAAGGATGATGACCTTATGATGCTTGATGTAAGCAATTAGCTTGAGGGTTTGGGGAGCAGAGAATTGAGTGAGAGCATTCAGGGAAATGACCGGTTCAACTTTGAGAGGGTTAGAGGGTGGGGTCATGTTAGTGGGTTCAAGTGACTCGACCATAGGGGGGGCTCAACATCGTCTTCCGAAACATCCTCGAAGATGGCCATAAAAATATTTTTTTCTTTACACTTGTTCCCAGGAAAATATTTTTCATCATAATTATAACAAAGTCCTAATTGGTGTTTATCCACTTTTTCCCTGGTCAATTTCTGGATCTTTAGTGGAGTGGAAAGAGGATTGGGAGTGATTGGTTTAGGGTGAGGAATAAAGGAGGGTTTTTGGGTTTAAGAAGAGACAAATTGTTTTGCTTACTTATCTCTTTTAGTATCTTCCACCCAACTCTGAGGCCGAGCCATGAGGACATGGGCATGAATCTCATCCTTGAGGCCATTGATAAAACATTCTCAGAAAAAATCATCAGACATGCCCTCTGTACATAAATCCAATTGCTAAAAAGAGACTATAAAGTCTTCCATTGTGCTAGATTGTTTCAACTTTCTCAAACTGCTTAAATGGTTGGTGTCAGTGTCAAAGAATTCATAAATCTCTTCCATAAATTGTGTCCAAGCCACACACCCTTGGTGAGCATTTTTTCTCCATTGCCACCATTTACAACATTCTTGATCTAGATGGAGAACACCATACCAAAGTTTGGCCAACTCATATGTAATTCCATACAAAGAGAAATAATGTTCCATTTGAGTTATCCAACCAATGGGATCCGAGTCATCAAATTTGTTCACATTCACGTGTGGAAGGTGTACGTCACGTTGAAAGTGATGGGGCTAAAATTTTGGGAATTAGAGGATGTTTCACCTTTTGAGTGAAAAGGTGGGTCGGAGGAGGGAATATCTGTAGAGATATTCAACTTGGCATAGATCATGTGAGAGAAGGATGCAAGCTAGGTAGCGAGGTCCTGTTTGATGTTTTCCATTTTGGCGTCTATGAAGGAATGAATGTTTTTATTGATGGTGGAAAAATTGGCACTGAGTTTACTCACTT